>JAHDVE020010255.1:0-32276 GCA_022606495.2 Halesus radiatus
ATACCATAATAATAAATATATACTCATATATTTATTAGTTAAAAATAGAGTCGATTTGTATACACAGTATTCCACCTCCAAAGAGTTGTTTTGGGATAAACTTTAATACAAAATTAAGTCTTTAAATTTTATTAAAAATAAATGCTTCCTATTTTTTAGATTAAATACTAAATTATCAATATTATCAAGAATAACCAAAATATTAGATATGGACCCCACTCAAAATATGAGACAATCTCTGCTCATGGCATTGGCACCCAGAAAAAATGGCAGGTCGATTTCCCTCGAGGCATTTTCCCAACTCCTTGCCCCCCTCATCATTGAATAGCAAGCACCTGTACGTCAACCCACCCCTAAGTCCAAACCCAACCAACCTCTAATCAACAAAGTGGACACTCCGAAGACCACATCACCGAAGCAACCTTCAACCTTCGAGGAACAAGCAACTGCCACCAAATGCAATAATATTAATAATATGGAGATTGATCGACTCTTTAAAGTCACGAAGAATGCTGAAACAAACACAGAAGAGAATAACAGTATTTTATTGAATCGCAATGACCAATGTGTCCAGACTGAAGAGAATTTAGATTAAGATACCAAAATAACCGATCAGAAGCAATTACTCTTTACAATTTAAACGAAATTGGCACGTTTAAATCAACTGGACCTCGAGCATCTGGCTCTCAAAAAGCATAACGAGCTGACCTCCTTGAACATCGCCAAGCAGATGCAATAGCTGATCAATACTCAGAAAAAAACTGAGTCTCTTGTAAAACCTAAAAAAAAGCTATTTTTTGAAAAACCAATATTTTGCGACGTAGAGCTTGCACAAGCATTTGGCAAACTCAATACCAATATCGAGAACAACAGAAAAACTCTACTTAACGATGCTTTCAAAGTATTGCGGGACTGTTTTGGACAGTCTCAGAAAAGAAAACCTGAGGTTCTTGGCACTATCCGTCACAATAATAATAATAATTATAATATACCTTTTTCCCAAATAGAAACCCATAGAGGAAAGATAAAATCAAATCTCCTTCCTCAGACAAACACATTGGCTTTCCAAAAAAACCCACCCGAATACGACTCGAAACACCATTACGAGAATATGTTCAATGTCTTGGCAAAACAACAACAATCGACAATGCAGCTTTCCCAATGTTCTACCCGCAATTTCGGTCAGTTTGTCTTGAGCTAGAGAAAGCTGGAACAGAAAGGCAACAAGTCTCACAAACAGCACAATGAAAGTCTGATATCAGTGAGAGATATTGAGAACAGGAATATACTTTCGGAAGAAGAGAAGGTTTTGAGGATAAGTCATCCTCGACGCAGTGCGTATGTAATCGCAAAATACAAATGAATGAATCAAATATGTATGTATGTATGTATGTATATATCTATCTATTTTTTTATTAGGTTTCAAGGTATTCAATATATAATTTTGAGCAATTTTTCAATTCGATTGTATTTTTTTTTTAGATTTATATATATTATTTCGTAAAATTGGAAAAATAAGTGATTGAATTGAAGTATCATTTTTTTTTCTTAGAATTTTGACTTCTTATGTGGCTGTTTGATATAATAATTGTTCTCTATCCGGCCTTCTTTGTTGTCGTTATGGCTTTTGGTATCGTCTATTTTTTTATTGGAGTTGACGGTCGCTTTACTTTCGTTGTGCGTTTCTCCGTCATTTTTGGTCTTGAAGGTTGTATGGGTGCCCGTCTAGATGGTTATATGAGTTTCTCCTGCTTTTATTTCCCTTTTGTATTGTTTTAGTTTATTATGATTCTGGAATTAGCAATATTTTCGTTCTTTAAAATGCTCTTACTCAGGTTGTTTTCAGGAGATTAGGGGTTTGCAAGTGACTTTATCGATTTTTACATAGACTTTAAAGGAGACTAAGTATCTTTGATCTTTAACTACTTTCGATCCGTTTGCACTTCGATGCTCCGAAATGTTCGAACAACTGATCCCTGAAGCTTGTATTTTTCGAGGCACTCACCCAAGGGATGAGGAGATGGGCTGGCCCGAGATGAGTAAGAAATGGATAGGGGTACGAATGTTGTAGTTTGGTAAAAAGCGGGGACATAGTAATACGTTGGGGTGTAGAGGCAAGGATTTGGTTGCGGGACTAATGATTTTGGGATGAGAGTAAATCCTCGCTTCCTGATTTAAGATGGATGAATTGGCTATCTCTCCAGTGATTTTGGGCGAGAAGTTGGGAGAAAGACTGGCGGTTGGTCTCTTGCCAGGGAAGTGTTGAATGATGGAGTTTTGACTCGTGCATTAGCAGGTTCTAGAGTTACAGTTTGGTTTTGGGGTTAATTTCTCCCACAAAAAAATGACATAAAGAAGTACTTAAAATTTTTTAATTGATATATTATTATTTATGAATAACAGATGACTGATTTGTATTTTATTGTGTTATAGAGTACGGGTGGGCTATTTGATTAAAAATTAATTTTTGGTTTGTTTATATAAATTTATTTTATTTTATTAATTAGTAATTGCAAAGAACTTTATGTTTAGATTTAATTAGTATCACACACATTTTTAAGGGGATATGCTTAGAATATTAAAAAAATATGTTGAATATATCCTAAGAGAACATAATATAATTGTTTATTTACAGTTATCAGCTTAAGTGCTGTGACTATTTGTTAAAAAATAAATAGTAATCAAATTACAGCTTTGAGATTCTCTATTGCGTTTATATTATTTTTAATCTCTACTATAAATGTTATATCTATCATTAATAATCTTGTATGAATCAAGCTTAAATATAATCAAGGTTAAATTGAAGCAGAAATATGGCAAAGTATATAAAAAAAAAATCGAAACAACATCAAGTTTCAACATATACAATTTAAGTTTAATCATTTATGCAGCTTCTTGACTGCAGTCTTTTCTTCCTCCTCTTCTTCATTATCATCCTCATCTCCTTCCTCCTCAATACCCTCTTCATCATCGAATTAGTCATCTTCGTGTTCTTCGACCTCCACCAACCCCAAATAATATTCAAGACTATTAGGGATCAAATCATTCGCAAATTCATTGAAAATCATGTGCTGGACGTCCAGATGTTTTTAGCTGTCTTCACTCCCGGAAGCAGCAGAGTGGTTAGTGAAGAAGTGGAAGAAACTGGGCTTTTTGGTGGTAGTAGCCACTTCTTTCTTCTCTCCAGTCTTCTTATTACATACTAGCTTTGTGGTGTGCGTCAGGTTTACCCCTTCTTTCCAGTGGATCAAGTCTCCCCTGCTCTCGACAACTTCCGAATTATCAGTGACTAATTCTCTTCTGGCTTTTCGAGTGTCGGTGTAGGGGTTTTCCTTGAAGTAAAATATGAGGATTATCTTGTTTGTCTCGAAGTGGCACTCAACGTCCTCCAGAAAGGTAAGCACCTTTTGATCCTCTTAAGTGATGAGTTCTTGAAACTTGGAGTTTTAGATCACTGTCGCCCAGTATTCATTGAGCGTCTTTCCTTTGAGATGTTCTGCCTGTATTCTTTTTTCGGCCTCATTGAAGTACTTGTCGCTTTCTGTGATCTCCTCAGGTTTTATTGGTCCGCCTTTAATAATTTAAGATGCCTTGAGTTGATTGGATATAAATAATTGGAGATAAAAATATTGTTAAATGTTTTTTTTTACTCGATGGGAAAGTGGCGATCTTAACACTTTATATTTGTCTTCAATAATTCTAATCTCCTTCTCCATCTCCTATTCAAGAGTTTTGTTCTTGTCCATCAGCTTCTTGAGAGCGATGACAGGGACTTTCTCATCGATGGGGAGCTTAGTGATAAGACTGTCAATGTTTTGAACTTCATGTGAATCCTGATCCATTTTTTTTTTAATTGATAATTTTGGTAGTGACTAAATTGTTGTAATATTATATGTATATTAATTTCTGAATTGATTTATTATACCAAAATAATATATTTTCAAGTTTTTCTTTTATCCTAATTGAAAAATTGTTGATAATGGTTAGAACTCTTTTAAGATATAAAAATATTTTAATCGACCGAGCCAACAATATCTAAAATATTAGGATTTCGTAGGCGCCATTAATAAATATAAATATAATTAGGATATTCAAAAAAAATATTTGTGTTTAATATTTTTATTCAATAGTTATATGGACAATGTTGAAAAATATTTGCGTCATAATTTTTTAAGGTTTTTATCTTTTTCAAAAAAAATAATAATATTCATTCATTTTTTTTGTTGTATAACAAA
The DNA here is from genome assembly GCA_022606495.2 of Halesus radiatus. Taxonomy (NCBI): domain Eukaryota; kingdom Metazoa; phylum Arthropoda; class Insecta; order Trichoptera; family Limnephilidae; genus Halesus; species Halesus radiatus. The sequence continues at coordinate 4,236 of JAHDVE020010255.1, forward strand.
ACCTTGGGAGTTAGAACCAAATATTATTTTATTGATTAATTTTTTACTAAATGATTGATTGATATGCACATTTCATAAAAGTACTATTTTTTTTAAATATACTATTATAAAGAATAATTAACAAATATTGACTTAGCGAAATCAATATTTTTTAAAAATATGTATTATTAACTCAGATTCAACTATCAAAATAGTGTTTATATTTTGGATTCGGAGTCGCCGCTTCTGAACTCGTATAGGTACTCATTTGTTATTTGAGATAAGAGTTTGAATTGTCAAAACAATTTCTCCGTGAACTGTAAATTGATCTTTGTTTCGGAGTCTGTGCTCGAGATGTGAGATTGTTGTCCGCTAGTAGGAATAAATCTGTATCTTTCTACTCTATTCGCTTCCTCAACCATGCCACTTCCTCGGTCAATACTTTGAAGAGCTGTTCAGGCTTCGCGGCAAGACTTGTTTTTAGGTTATTGGATGGTTTCTTGGCGGTCGTTGCTTGGGAGCTGCTTCTCTTTTAGAGCGTTATTTTTGGTGGCCACTCTTCTAATGATTTTTATTTAGGGCTACCGTACTTAAGTTGGAAATGATGCTTCTATTTCTCTTTGATTGACTCGTTGAGCTGTGCGATGATCATTTATTTCTTTCTCATCTCTTGAGATAATGCCTCAATTTTGGATTTATACTCTGCTTGGGACTTGTTTAGATTGAGTTAATATCTGGAATCGGCATCCCGAAGCTGTGCTCGAAGGAGTTAGTTTTCTTCGGCAAGGGTGGATATGAGGGAAGTGGCTTTTTAGATAGCTGAATCTTTCAACTGCAATTCTTGCATTAGCCTTTCCAGCAGGTTCTATTATTCGACAATAATGCTGCAGTCTTGCATCTAGTTTGTACCTTAGGGTATTCTTGTTATTTTGTTAAATTTTATAAAAAAGTAAATAAAATCTAAATATCTTAAATATCTTAAATACTTTATGTTTTTGTTTATAGATTTCTGAAAACTTTTCTCTTAAAAACTAGATCACTGGATTTATTAGTAATATTTTTTAGATTTTTATTGGGGTAAATTTATTGTTAACTTGCAACTATATATTTTTATAGAGCCCAAAATAAAAAATCATAATAAAATAAATCATTACTTGATTCAAGAACTCTTTTACTTAAATATTATTAGGAAAATATAATATCCCCGAAGGATAATAAAATATTGGCGATAACCCTTGATTTACTCTCAGATGAACAAGATAAACAGCATAACTGTCAACTTTGTCGAAGGAAAACTCGATAGATCTTGCCAGAATAGTAATTCTATATCATCTGCAACACCAAAGAGCAAAACATCATTTTTTGCCGAAACTGTTCCAGTGATTTAACCCTTTAATCCCGATAGGTTATTGGGGAGAAAAAACAGGCTAAACACAGATACAACGCTTTTCAGGCACATCGCCAATAAATTTGAGTGTTAATCTGACGATGTAGGAGATGTAAAAAAAGCATAATGTAACTACTGCATGATGAAAATGAAGTATAAGATCTCCTCAGATGAATCTCCTCATTGCATCAAACATTCAGTACAGAATTCACTGGTTTAACGGCCTAACACAAGATCCTCGTTGGGGATACGAAATCCATTCAATATGTGCCACCAGCTCTCAATAACCATTAAACCCTGTATACAAACGAATAATCCCTCGTCACACATCAATGGTCCATGTTCTTGTCAGAGCATTGAAACTAAAATTTAAGATATCATTAACATGTTAAGGTCCAATGTCGGACACTCATCTAGTCTATTTTTGAATAATCAGCTTTAATCAATAATCAGCAAAATAAATGATCTTTCAAAATTGAGTGTAAAAACAATGTCAATCAATACCGAAAATCTGCAAGAAGATTTTGATACCTTATTAACAACAAAAAATAGTACTGCCAAATTAAACGCAAGGAAGAAACTGTCTAATGTGGCACCAGTTTTTCATTCTAAAGAAAACAAAAATGAAAAATGTCTAACTCAACGAAGTATTACATCCAATTACGAATTGGTCGACAACGGTCTTTTTAATCCAAATTATGGAAAGGGTTCAAATACGTGCTCTTTAAATCAATTTAAAGAAATCAAAAAGTGGGTTTAGCATTTTTACTCCATTCTGTAAACCAAAGCTGTCCCTGCCTCCATAGAAATTGCTTCTAAGTCGGATTTTAATGTCTTTATCCAGGACTATGAAGGACGCTACTTGAATTTTAGCAACAGATATTTAGAGCAGACGAAGCAAATTGAAAGTCTAAATCATATTTTAGGAAAGTATGTCGACAAATAAACGGGGAACTCCTTGCCAACACAAAACATGAAGAGAAATGTCAAGACTGTGAAATAATCATCTTAGGAGAATACAAATAATAGGTCGAATATGCAACTGAAATCGATGGATTAGATGTATGCATTCCTGCTGATTCAGGCCAATACGATTGAGGAGATGTTACCAGCCTGCGAGGAAGCTTGAGACAACTCTTTCGAAAAGAAAATTCCAAGTTAATATTTATTTCATTGATCAAAGATTGTCAATTACTATATTAGAACAAATATATTGTTTATCATATTATTCAGTTAAAAATGAATGTCTATTTACACCTCTGAACAGTCTCTTGTCAAATCTAGAATCATGTATTTAATTAAAGGTTAGAAACAACATTATATCAAATACATGAAAAGGTATTTGTTTATTTGAACTTCTTCAATATTACCTAAAAAAACCTTAAAAAAATATGTTAACTCCAATCGACGATAAATGCTTGTAGTTATTGGTTGCTATATTATTAGTAAATATAATATTTGTACAATGTATAGTTATTCTACTTTTTATACTAATACATACCTCTGCCAATTTGAAGAAACTGAATATGATATTGAAACTATAGAAAAACTTGAATCTATTATACACTCGATGTTATAAATGTATAGACTAGGTATTGTCTATAAAATATTATCTTTTTTTTAAAGCATACTGGCTGCTTAAATGCATATGAATACAAATAATTTAGTCATAAAGTAAACGTTTTTTTGCTTGGTTGTTTGTAATTTTTTATAATTTCTATGGATCGATAAAAATATATTTATAGTCAAAATAATAAAAATAAGAAAAAATCGACAAACATAAGATTATAAATGGGAAACGAATGTTGTTCTCCCCTTATCAAAATCCCTGAATATAATGCTATTACCTTAGAAAAACCTGTACCTGACGATGTCTCCCAAGGAAACACCACTCCTCTGCGCCAAGGCTCCATCTCCAGTACATCCAAATTATCCGATAATCAAATGTTATTTACCATATATATAGTTATAGATTCAGTAGACAGCTTAGTAGCGGAAACGCTTAAAACACTCGGACCATTCGAGTACAAAAAAAAACATAACCACTCAAGCGAAGGAAAAACACAAATTCTCAAGTTGGCGGACGGCTCTATCTACGAAGGAGAAGTTACGAATGCCCATAGAAACGGAAGAGGCAAGCAAGTGTTTTCTGATGGTAGTCTTTACGAAGGGGAGTGGAAGGACGACACTCAGTAAGGCAATGGCAGATTCATATATAAGAACGGCGACGCTTACGAAGGCTAGTGGAAGAATGACAAAGCCAACGGCATCGGAATCTACCACGCAAAAGACTTATCCACTTATATTGGAAGTTGGAAGAATAATAAACACGAAGGCCGAGGTACCTAAAAATATAAAGATGGGTCCATCTTCGAAGGAGAGTACAGCAACGGAGCAAAAAATGGAATGGGTAAGTTTCTGTGGTCTGATCGCTGCATTTACGAAGGAGAGTTCTGCAATAATCATTTGGAAGGTAAAGGCAAGTATGTGTGGGAGAGCCAGGAATACGACGGGGATTGGTACCAATCAGAGATGCATGGCTGCGGGGAGTGCAAATGGAAAGACGGAAGAAGGTATATTGGACAGTACAAGCACGGACTAAAGCACGGTTACGGCGAGTTTTATTGGCCTGATGGACGAGTGTACAAGGGCGGATGGGAAAACGGAAACTGGTCGAAAGGGGTGTACATCTCTGCTGATGGCAGTTCGAAATAAGTGTATAATGAGAATCCGAGTAGCAAAAAGAATTTTGGTAAATGATAGAATCAGAACAGATAGTTAGCTATCTAGTTTTTTTGAACTGACTTCAATTTTTAAAATTTATTGGAGTAGATTTGATTCGCACTACATTCTATAGATACATGTTATAAAATATAACTGGAACTGATCACTATCACTTTTTTTGTTCAGATTATATATGTTAACATTTTTTTAGAGTTATGTTTCGTGATAATAATCCTATTCATGTTTATAAAAAATAGAACTGTTGCTAGTAACAAAAAAATGAAATTCTCCTACGTGTATAAACTTAATCTAACGAAAAAATATATTTTATATGACATTAATATTTTTTAAGCCTAAGGTTATGCAATAATCCTCCACCTTTTCGCCCTTTGTAGTTTAATTAAAACATATGAAACAACGAAGAGATATTAGCAGTGTTATTAAACACAAATCACAGATTCATATTTCAAATTTTTAAAATGTAAAAATTGTAAAGTTATCTTTTTTATTCCAGAATATGAATGAATTTTATCTAAATCTAGCTTCAGAGATGGAACCTTTTCTACTTGTCTATGCAGAGTCCTCGAAGTTCTTCGATGAACACTTTATATTTCTGTGCATCGACTTGACTGCTCTTTTTGAAAATGTCTCCATATTTGGGTTTCTGCCTGCTCACCTCAGTTTTCAGATGTTAAATTTTTCTTTTATTCTAATAATTAGTATGTTTCGTAATTTCTTTCTTGTTCACATTCATTCCGGGGGTTTTGTCCAATCTCTTTTTTATCTACGCTTGGAACTAGTGAATTTATCTCTTCATGGTCATACTGCTGTTTTTTCCATAAGACTATACTTGTTAGGTTTCTTATAACCATTAGGAGTTTCGTTTGACATTCGAAATATCATCGCCATCTCGAAATTATTCATAAAAATCATCTGAAGTATGCATTTAAGACACAATATGTGAAGTGAGCCTGCGTTGGTTGTTAGACACATTATCTTTTAAAAATCGTTTATTTTGATTTGCCAGTTGGGTGTAAGCTTTATGTAACAAAATATAGGCAGCTTCCTTCTATTTCAAAAGAGAAGAGAGAGAATAGACTGTGTTGTTAAGTCCAAGCATGACTTCGTTTTCCTGCTGTTTCATCTTGAGCAAGTTGGTGATATGTTCGGTCAGTTCCTGCTTTTCTGATTTGAGCAATGAATTTTATTGGAGAATCTTATTGTAGATATCCTTTTCGCCTTTGTTTGTGAACTTCTTTTAAGAAAATGGCTATTCGCGTTCCTGAATATTTTTATAAGTTTGGTTAAAACTATACTCCTCTTGGAGTTTAAAAGCAAAATCATTAATGAATTGCTAATTATTCCAAGTTTCTACCGGACTGGGCTTCTTTAGTTCAGGAGAACTCAACTCCTACTCTTCACGAAACTCTTTTGGGTTTTGTCCAATCCTTAAGCTGAGGAGAGACTCTTCGAAGTCATTAATTTTTCCCACAGTTTTTCGTCGTTCAGCAAATCGATCAAGTCGACATTCCTGATGAATTCCTGGGATTTTTACATTATGTAACGCTGCTGGAATACATTGCTACTTTCGATGATTCATGTGAGTTTTAATTTGGTATCCAGCTTTACTTGGATGTATTTTTTTTGGATGATAAAAAAAATACAGTTGAATATCACAAAATAATAGTATTATTATTTTATGATAAAGCTCTTTGAAAATAAAATAAAATAATAAAAAATGGGAATAAAAAATCTCCTAGAAATTCAAGCTGATTTTTCAACTGACATTTTTTTTTAACATTGGTAATTAATCTATCAAATAAAAAAAAAAATGGCTTAAATTAATTAAATTAACTCGGTAGCAGTTTAATTTATTAATTATTATGGAATAAAAATATTATTGGTGGGGAGGATAAAGTTTTTATATGGTAATATCATATTTTTCATATTTTCAGAAAAACCAGAATTGAAAGTATGTGTTATATTTTTTAACTCATTCTTTGAAAAGTATAATATCGACATCGAATAAATAATTAATTTGCTAACCTCATTAGGCATAAATGTTGAACACGATTTCGTCTCGAAACTTATAAAGACGAACGAGATCGAAGAATCATTTTATAATTTTTAGTTATTGCATTGAAACCATCCTCACGTATCTGTCTTGAAGTATTCTTTGTTAAATTCTGATATAATGATTTATTAATGTGAGAGTATCTTTTCAAATTATTAAGCAAAACACACATAGTAAATACTGCTTTCCTTCGGCAAAAAATGTCTACTTCTTTGATTAAAATAAATGATGTTATTACCGTCGATCTGAACAACCTCACTATTCCTGCGTCCGAAAAAACTAAACTCTCCAAAGCTCTCCTTGACAGAGGCGAAACAATATTTGCAGCATACAACAAACCAGATTCTGTTAATCCCGAGTGTCTTTGGAAGGCCATCTTAGGAACCGACTTCTCTAACTATGAAACTATAATAATCCAAAATTACGAAATTACCAATCTCAGTTTTCTCAACCACCTCCGCGGTCTGAACAATGTGAAGACATTATGCATTATTAACAGTAGAGATCAATAAAATAATAAAAATAAAAATATACTTTATCGAATAATTAAAAATTAATAATATCTGAACATCATTTTTTCTCTTCTAAATGGTAGAACATCTCTGTGATTTGAAGATGGAGGAATCGGTGAATAATGTCTAGTTGAGGAATTTAACGACATTCGTTTGCAGTAAAAGCAATGTTTTATATCATATTATCAATGTTTATGGGAACCATATTATTGTAATGTATTTCTAGATAACTTTCGTCTCTAAAATTTAAGTGACTTCCTGGCAAACCTCTCGAACATCACCGAATTAATTCTTTGTAACTAACTTCGGCTAACATTTTTATCGATATATATAATTTGGAGTTTTAAACAAGGATAGCTTGTAACCAAATCTGTTCTTTGAGTGAGATAGACTGCGGAGTGAAACTGGAAAAGGTCAAAGACTTAAAATTAAGTAGAACTTATTTGTATCATTAATCACTATTATTACACTCTAGACTCGAATAGGATTAGTGACATCAAACCAATCTGCCATAAGAATTTTCCAGAACTCGCATCTCTCGATTTAAGCAAGTACATTGTTTGGTTGACTATTTTTTATTTTTTTGACTAGCAACCCCATTGGCTAAAATATTCAGGAAATCATTCATGCTGATCTCGAATTATTAGTGCTAGAATTAAGTAAAAAAAATAAAAATACCAATTCATATTTATTAAATATATTTTATATATATTCGATGTTAACTCTTTAGATAAAACTAAAATCGCGAATATCGAGTGGTTGAAAAACATCAACATATCAAAGTTAAAAAAATTAACCCTTCGTAATAAAAAAATAAAAAAAACTCATATCATGATGTTTTTTTTTAATTAAATATAATAATAATCGAAGAATAGAATAACATAACGTCACTCGAGAAATTAAAAAACTTGAAATTTTAAAGCTTGCACCGGCTTTGTTTAGGTAATTAAAATTATTTCATTGTTTAATGTTATACATATAATTTAAATTTTAAGGCGGAAATCCAATAATTAACTATCGAGGTTTACTGTTTGCTAGCTTTCCCGCCCTGCGATTCATTGGAGCAGATCTGAAGACTTCTTCTGATTTCCAAATATTTACAAGGCTAAACTTACCAAATTTGGAAACTATTCAAGCTCGTAAATATTAAACCAACTAAATCTTTCATCTCTCTCTCTAACCAGTTTTTTAATATACTAATATATATCTACTAGAATTTAAGTGCGCGAATCAAATGAAAACTTTATTAAAATACAAATCAAGAAATGTCAGCAATATTCCTCAGAGGATCACAAATTTCCCAACGCTTCCCAATATCTTCCAGACTTTTAAGTCTCGAGATTTATCCTCAAATTTCTGAACCCAATTACCCTTTTTTCTCACTCACAAGTTGATCGAAGCCACTATTTATTTGAAAAAATATAAATTGTATTAAAAAAAAAATCGCCAAAACAAATATATTTTCACACAAAAATACAAAAACACATTAAAAAAACAAAAAAACACACACACTTGGTTTCGTACTCAAAATTTATGCTCAGGACTTCGCATCTTTTTCATCATCGGAGCTTGCATCTCCCATATCCGACCCAATATCACTATCAGAACCAGCAGCCTTCGGCTCATCGGCTTTGGGCATGTACAAATGGGCATTTTTGTCCCCGACAACCTTCGGCTCCTCCTTGATCTTAAACACACCTTGTTTGGATTCGATAAACTTTTGTATTACCGTGAGAGCTTATGAAATCAGATTAATCCCTTCGATCTTATTGTTGGTCTCAATTGAAATCAGATATGCAGGAGCTCCCAATATTGTTATCTATGTATTAAATTAATTGTACAATTGAAGATATATAACAATATAGATGTATATATATAGACTATTTAAAAAAATATAAGTTTCTTTACTTCAATTGTGAAGTCTTTTTTGCTCTTTTGCTTTCCGAGATTCAAAGCCTCCTTGATGAGATTGATCCCTTCGAAGTCGTTAGTGCTGATATCGAATACAGACATGATCTTGACGGTGGGTGGCTGAAACCTTCTTCTGATTTCACTGTAAAGTTTCTCCTCAATATTCTTATCGAGATTCAGCTCATTGAATCGGGAATCATCAAAAAGGGCGTGTTTGAATTCTTCGAGTGGGTTTTTTCCTGCTCGATCGAGAGGCCATGCTATCTTTTTGTAAATCAACTATAGGTCGAGCTGGACGGCCTCGGCAATAGTCCTCATGATGCTGTGGATTGTCTTCCTCACATTATACTTCTCCAAAGTTTCGAGTTATTCATTCGGATGTACTTTTTTCTTTGAAAGATCAATGTAGCCTGGGAAAACATATATAAGCAAAAAGTTTGAGATTGAGGTTAAAAATATGTATAATATAAAGTGTACCTTTCTATTTGTCTACACGGATGACTCTGACTACTTATTAATTATCTGTTTTGAGTGCTCTTTTTATATTTTTTTGCATGGACCGAGTATATTCATTTGGAGCTACCATCCCCGACTTGCCCTTCGGATACCCCTGGTACTCCACGAGGTCCAGGTAGCAGGCATTTTCTTCGACGTTTCTGACAAGACCGATGACAAGATCATCGTCTTTGGGGTATTCGGCTTCGTAGAACCGGCAGACCATAATAGGCTTATTATCAATCATTGATCCAGGAATTTTAAATAATATTGTAGAAATCTAATATATTGTCTTAATTATATGAATATATAATATATATCTTTAATAAGTTCTATGTTTGCAAAAGGATGAAATTGCCAATAGAAAAAATAAATAATAAGATAATGTGGATATCAATATATAATCTTAACAAGAAAAAATACCTATTAAAAAACAAACAAAAAATACGATAAATAGGTTTCTCTATTTTTATGAAAGATAAAAGTTAGAGAGAAATACAAAAACAGCTCGCTGATGCCAGCGAAAAGGAAGACTACGATACCAACGAGTACATGAATGCGACATCGTTTCTCCACAACAAGTACATCCATAGGACATCTTGGGAAGATGTGTAACTCTCGCAGTGGTTCCCCAAATAATAATCAAAGCCCCCAAAACCAAATAAAAACGAAACCCTCTCGCTCTTCCGCCGCAGGAGGCACAACCATAGCCAAGTCGAAGGATAGGAAGCAATAATGCGGAACACGATGCTGCTGCCTCAAATCGGTTATTCCCAACAGAGATACGAAGAAGACAACAATCAGCTACTCTATGGTGGAAGGCGTTCCTTGGCATAAATAAACTAACTCCACAGGCAGAAAGAAGGAGAATACTAACAGCGATAAGATTATATTGTGCCTAATAACAATAATATTCATAATAAGGCAACGAGGATCAAAACCATAGTGATGAAGCTTGCCCTCCCTAAGGGAATGAAGCAGAAACCCATAGCCAAAGTAATCAATGTTAGTTCTGCCATGAGTAAGTATAAAGATATCACTGAAAATTACGAACAGAACATCCAGTGCATCCGCTACCCGATCGTCAGCAATTCCCTAGATAATATAATACGAAAATAGCGGAGGAAGAGACTATTGGCGATTTCGAAATAAATAAATGGAGAAGAGCTGCCCATCACAAATCGCCAGCCCACAAATAATGCTGTGTTGACAGCTAAGCCCATCCGGATGAATGAGATGGTCAAGATACACCCTTCTTCACCCCATCGATAATTATTGCCAAACAATTAGTTCAAGTCTAACAAGAATAACTCTCTGAGATATGCGTACAAGAAAAAAGACCGTCAGGTAAGATTGAGTCAGATTGAACCTGATGAGTTGCATCTCGATTCAAGGAGTATTCATAACCAATGAATTTTACAAAATCTTTAATTTTTAATTTTTTATTTAAAAATAATATCTATTCAATGCATTTATCAATATTACATATCTTGTATTCGTTAGCGAGGTTTTCTCTCTCTGTTCTCCCTCCTTGGCCCGTTTGTGTCTGAGCTGTTATTGGATGTAGGTCTGTGTCTGGATCTCGTCGAGTTCCCTCTTTTTCTCGGGAAGTATCTGGTCTTTGAGCTTGAGTCGGGCAAGTAGCTGTTAGTCGTAGTCGATTTTGGCTGTTTTTAGCTTGAGGACTTTGATTATTTTATGATTTGATTTAGAATTCGAGATACAAATGCCACTAATTGTTATCGCAAATTTCTTTGGCTTCGAGAGGATAGTTGTGAAATCGGGGACGTTCGTATTTGTAGTTTATTGTTTCAATATTATATTAGAATATCGTTGAATATCTATATAGATAAATATACGATAAATATTTTAGGATCTTTTATTAAGCAATACAATTGATAATTGTTTATATAGATTTATAAGATTATAGGTTTTAGGTTTTAGATTTGAGACCGAGGCAGAGGCAGAGGACATATATAGCTAATTGATATAGACGGCAATATAGTACATTCAAAATGTTACTGAATAGTTAATAGTTTAAAAATTATATCAATTAAGATAAGGATTTAAAAATTTCAAATAGATGTTAGAGATGGAAGGTAATATAAAATTTAATGGATAATGGCTGATGTGGCTATAATAATATTTAAAATAATAATATTTATTAATCACTACGGGGTTCCCACTCATAATTTACTTCACTTTCGTCTGTAAACTTTAAAATTAGGCTTAGTTCCATCAGAGTAGGGATAGAAACTGTTTTGTTTAAAGTCTGAAACCCATTTTCCGTTAACATAAACTTGAATATGTCCATGCGGGTGGTTTGGCGTTGCTTACATTATAACAACGTCTCCATTTTGATAACAATTATCTAAGATTTTGACTTATTCATAGCCATATTTTTTTAGAATTTTTTCGCCATCTTTTGCGTTCACTCCCGCAGCACTTTCAGGCTATCCACTTGCTCTTTGAATGGCATGTGCTATATATCTCATGCAATATCCTTTTGATTTTACTTATGCACCTTTTAGAACTTCTTACGCTACTTAAATCTTCGAAAATAGTGATCTAATAAAGTCAGCTTCCGCTTAATTGACACTTTGTTGATTCAAGCAAACTTGCAGGAAATCTTATGCTGCTTCAAATGTAAGTTGGTTAGACATAAATAATTCTTAGTAGTTATGGACAGTGCCTTCATCTATTCCTCGACAAATGAGGCATCTAGTTTTAAAAATGGAAAACATGCTAAAAGCCCATTTTTCAGTAAAGCATTTCTAGCAAGTGAATAATTATTTTTATCCGAACATGTATTAGGATTTTAGATTTTTGTATTATTATTAAATTATATAATAATATCCTTATAGTGATATAGTTATATAGTGATATTGTTACATAGTGATATGTTATATAGTGATATAGTTATATACTTATATAGTCGACTTGTATAATAATCACTCCGTGGTGTATAGCTGGTATAAATTATTTATCATCTAATTTTCCTCGAAAAAAAATAAACATCGTATGAAGAGAAATAGAAATAAAAAGAATAACAAATAATTCCTTAATAGCCAAAGCACGTGCCTGTTTTAACTTTTCTGCCATTTAAACAAATTATGGTCTGGTCTATTCATGGAAAATAACTAGGTTTGAATAAATGTATTGTTGACCTAAGAACAAAACAATTTAATTTACAAAAAATACAAACATTACAATATTTATGCTTATCAACTATAAAGAAGTAAATAATCAAATTTGCTCAGACTCGAGCTTTACAGTTATTGAATTTCCAAGGGTTTTCTTGATTTGCTGGTAATTCATATAAAATGCAATCTTTGTCTTTAGTTCGCAACAAACACTTGCCGTGGAGCTTGAAATAAATCTTTTTGAAACGATAGGAGTAAACAGCGCAAAGGTCTGGATTCTACTGTAAGACTTTTAAAATCCTTTTTTCTCGTTAACATACCGTACCTTCAAAAGGCTATGAATCTATATCACCCTGATATGTGTAGTCACATTATAAAGTAGTGATAAGTCCGATGGTTTTATTTGACTGACCTGCAAATTTTGTAATTTTGTTCATTATTGATTCTGTATAGTACTAAGAAATTATATTATTGTATAGATTTATAATGGTATAGTTATATAGTGATATACTAAAGTAGTGATATAGTTAGTGATATAGTAATATAGTGATATAGTTATATAGTTATATAGGTGAATCATACAATAAATTGAAGACATGTCATTTTCCACTTTTTAAACAGTTTCATAAATTATAAAATCACATCAATGACAAAACATACATGCGGAATCGGAGTAACCGTCTTTGTATAATTAATGAAATCTGAATTTACAAATGTTGCCATGCATTTATAATGGATATTATTTAGGTAATCCATAAAACTCAAGAAGACTTCTAAGTATGTTCGTTTACATTTCAAAAACGCAAAAAGCACTTACCCTTGCTGAATTTAATATTTCATTTGACTAATATTCATACTCTATTAAAATTTTGATTGAAAGATTTTGGAGAATTTTGAATCTAATCGTTTTTTCATCTCTGATAGAGGCGTCTGATAGCTATTCAGACGTCTGGCTGCAGAACTGTATCAGGGTGAAGTCTGCACTTGAAAATATTGATAATGCGAAGCATCAATGCTCCTTGTCAGTAACGCGATGGTGGTGGGAGAATACAGGAAATATTTTAATGTGCTTGTCACGCTTAAGCAGTAACCAAACGGAGACCTGCTATCGACATGTAAAGATATTTATTAGAAGATGGGTAGTAAGGCTAAGACTGTAACGGAAGCTAGAAATTACCCATATTTACTCAAGGTGGTAAAATAAAATAAATTATAGATGATATACTTATTAAAAATTTTAAATGGGATAACAATAATCTATATTAATACAAATCAAAGGATTCAAGGTCCGTTCCAGCGATCTAAGCTCTTATTGCCGATAAGAGCGACATTTCTCATCTTGAGCCCATGCTTGTCATTAAGGAACTTTGATTTGTTTTGTACAATGTACGGGATTTTAATGCAAATTTTGAAGTCAATCGGATTTGTTATGGGGCTGTGCATCGCGTATCCTCTGCTTGAGGAGGGACTGCCACTCTGGTACATTGTCTCTTTTGTTTCACCTGGGAGGCGAGGGCCTCATCATACCGTTTTTGCTCTTCTCTCTTGCGCTGGTTTTCTTGGGCTGTTGCTTCTAAATTATCCATTTGCCTGAGCTGAAAGTATCCATGTAGACGGCTATCTTATTATTTCTATTTGTGATTTTTGCGGTCCTTTTCTTAAATCTGCTTCTGCAGGGTAGTGCGCGGTTCGTCTTTGGCTCTATTAATGTAAATACGTGGGTTGGTAGTGAAGGAAATTTTATAATCGTGTACCAGAATTCAATAATAATGTTCCAGAAATCGAATGTTTATTTGGAAACATTGAAATAACGTTTCAGTAATATTTTTAATTTTGCTTCTTAATTTTATTTTAAGTAATCGAAGAATAGAGAATGTATTTGATTAAAAAAAAATTCAAAAGATTTGGTAATTTATGATATACTTATATTAATTGATTAAAAAACATCCAATATTTTATACTTATTTGTTCATTTGATTGGTCTTAAATTTTATCATTTTACTATCTGATTTTTCAGCATAAACAAATTACTACAAAAACATAACTAAACCAACAACTTTACGAAACCTTTAAACTAAATTTCCGTTCAATATGACTGAGAGAAGCAGTAGTAGTAATTAATCGAGAGGACAGCCAATAGGAGAAAGTGGAATTCGGGAATAATTTGTCGATGGAGAAGGTTACAGATATAACAAATCAGTAGAAACGAGTGCAACATTATATTCTGAACCTTTGAAGTTCCAATTAGTCGAAGGAACCACAGTCAAAAAGATAAATATCTGGTCAATTTAGCAATGGAAAAATCTGCAGTAAGATTAAAATAGGATTCGCTAGTAATAAACAGACCCTTAGAATTCCATTTGCCCTGAAATGAGTTGTTGCATTTTTTGAGTAAAATAGTTGTTGTTTTAATCAAAGAAGAAAGCAGGCAATAGTTTTAAGTTTGTTTAATGAATGATATTTTGGCTGTAACATTTCTTCTTTATTATTTGTAATGTTGTTATATTTACTGAAGTAAAATTTTCTTATTTTTTATAGATAAATCCTTTTTGTATTTCCCATAAAGGATAATAAATATATACATACAAAGATATATGTCGTAATAAGTCATTCTATTTATTATCCATACCATTATTTTTTAGATAGAAGTATATTTTGTATGCTTTGCCGTCATAGTTATTGTTATTTAAGTATCTACAAAATATAGATAAATCATTTTTAAGAATCAGATAAATAAGCGAATATTTAAAAATATACATCAGATGAAATAAGGTCAAATGAACCATTTTATTTTCTTAAGTAAAAAAATATTTACATATTAAATTAATCTGTTAAAAAAGATATATAGAAAATTACATTTGAAAATTCTAAGTATATGATAATCAAACCCAAATAAACACCACTCAGACAACACGGCACGACTGCCATAGCTGCTTCTGGTAGATTCATCCCAGACATTCTGAACTAATCAGGGAGGCCCTCCAGAATCGCCATCAAGAATGCATCTTCCGAGTTCTACTCCTCAGTCTTGCTGGACGACTCTTCACGAATACTCGTACTCGACAACAAAGCCAATCTAATCCAAGTCAATCTCGCCAATAATAGCTACGGCAAATTGTCGAACAGCAAAGTGCTTGCATATTCCTGGCAAAGTAATATAAATAATAACAATATCGAAAAACAATATTGAATAAAAAAGTTAATATCCATTGATATCAATAGAAAAAATCAACAGAAAATTTAAATTCTATTTTTTATAAAACTTATTATTAATATGTAGATGAAAAACATGATAATGTCTTGGTCGTACTTTCGGATCCAGTTAGATTGGCAACAATAAGCACAGTCACTCGAAAAGAAGAGCTAATTACCAATATTAACATTGGAAACAAGATAATCGCCTTGACAATCAATGTTATTAGAGATCTCGTACTTATTGTTGACACTGGCATCGCCATCCTTTACGACATTCGCGCAAGAAGAGAGTTCAAGAGTTTCAAAGCAAAAAATGATAAATTTGCAGATGCACTCTTTTTGCCAAACTGCAAAACTATAGCTCTAATCACTTAAGTATTTTATTAAAAAAATATACATTTTCAATTTTTTTTTTCTTTATTTGTTCTATTTTCTATATCAACTATTAGTCTCTAAGGGTACAATTAATCGACATATACAGTATGAAAGAAGTGTTTGAGTTCTCTTTGAACGATCTAGTCTTCAACAATCCGAAATTGGCAGTCTCCCATAAACATCAATACTTGACTATTAGTGGAAATTTCTACGGATTGTACGTGTTCAACCTTCAGGACAACAACCTCCGAAAGATTGTCCTGCCTTGCAAAATAAACAAATGCCAGTTTTTATAAGATGGGCGAGCGATAGTTCTCGGGAGGGATCAAATCTTCTATATGTTGAATATAGAGGAGCTGAGTTTCGTATAACTATTCAATATGGAGACCACCAAGGTACTTTGCCTAAATTTAATCCAAATTCGTATCTATCAAAATACTATTTATAATTATATTATCGTTGTAGGTAATGTATCATTTCAACTCAACACCTAGTGGTAATAGGGTGGTCTGTTCCTCAGCCAACCAGTCCCTTTTGGTCTATTCGGTCCGATAGGTCTTTTCTACATCTTGCCGAGTTTATAAGCTCAGTCTCGAGGATATTTCTTAGAAATAGGTGGAACCGTAGCAGGAGGGTGAGCAATAACCTACCAAGATGGTTGAACCACTCTCCCTTATTCCCGAGGTAGACTTCGCTCTCGAAAGCTTGAACAATTCATAATAATGTTAATTGCATAATATTGAAAGTTTTGACTTCAGTTCGAATGCAGAAAACGTCTTTAAAATTCTTAAATCGTCTTTGAAAGGCAATCATGACTTTTTCGCAAAGTTCCATTTCCCGATTCTACAACAAATCAGTGCATTCCAAAAGCTGTTTAATGAAAAGAGGGCTCTTTCAGTGTCATACTATTTTTTGAAACTCGCGATTCACATCAACATCAACCTTATCTCGGAGTTAGCAGTGATATTTGTCGGAAAATCCTACTCTATCCTCACCAAAAGATTTGGCATCGATTACGCAGAACTCTCTCTCAACGCCATAGTATCGTTATTCCTGGACTATTTCAACCGGAAAGATTGGGAGACCGTCCTTCAATTCTTGGCTGAAGCAGGCAGAGAGCACCCATGCATTCTGGCAGTGTTTTGGACGATCTACTTGAAACATCTGGAGTCGAGGAAACTAGTATAGGAGTGCCAGGACAAGAAGCAGTTTGAAGAAGCGATGATTCAGGAGAAACCATGGCTGAATCTCCAAGCCGTATTTCAAGAATGTTTACAACTGCTCAACGATCGTAAATATACAATCCTTTTGAATCCGGACAAAGAAGCCTCGACTATGACGAACGAATAGAGAATGTTTCACGAAGCCAAAACCCAAAAATAGCAACACTATGAATTTTCGCTGAGAGAGGAGAGGTTACTGCAGTTGACGAGCGCGAATGAGAAATTGAAATAGACTTTGAGCCAACTCTAGAACTAGAAACAAAAAATTATAGAGACATTTGCATAATGATAGATTTTAATAATTGATAAGAAAATAAAAAAACGTAATATACGTAGAATAAATAACTTCAGAATAATAACTTATTATAAATTAAAAATTTTAATATAATATATAATATATAATTTAAAATAAAATAAATTAAAAAACCATCCTAATTGTCTCATATATTTTTTTAAAGCAAAAAAAGTAATATAAAATTAAAATAACAAAAATTAAAATTTTCCAACACCAACTACACGCGGACTAATTATTCAAAATCTCATCGACCAGTAAACTAATCAATATGAAAAAATTCCCAAAGATAGAACTTCACGCGCACCTTGGAGGCTCCATAACCCGATAGAAACTGTTTGCTCTTCTGATGAAACAAGGCAAAATCGACACTGCTGAAAAGATCATCAATGCTCCGCTCATTCTAGATAACTTCTTCAGTCTCCTCTTCAACGCTAGTTCCAAAGCCATGGACAGCAAATAAGGCCTCACCGAACTCACAGAGACGGTCATTCAAGAGTTTGTCGATGACAATGTTGTCTACCTCGAGATCAGAACTTCACCCAAACTTGGCAAAGACTACTCATAAATTGAGTATTTTGAAATTCTTATTCAAATATTCAAAAAATACTCACACATCATCCAAGTTCGTTTGATCCTGAGCCTGACCAGGGCCGCCAAGGATATCTCTATTTTCGACAATATATTGGAGAATGTGTTGTGTTTGCCTGATGCGAGGGAATACCTCGTAGGAGTAGATTTCTCAGGAGACCCCGCCATGAGAACATTCAAATAATTCATACCTTTCTACGAAAAAGCAAGATTGTTGGGTCTTAAGATAAGTATTCACACAGCAGAGGTCAAGATGCAGATTCCTGAAACTTCCGACATCCTCTCTGTTCGGCCTGAACGGATCGCTCACTTCAACTTCTACACCACAGAGGAACTCAAGAAGATAAAGGACTTGGGCATCGTAATTGAAGTATGCATTTCAAGCAATATCCTCACCAAAGAGCTTAAGTCGTTCTTAGACCATCACGTCACTGAGATTGAGGAAATGGGTATTCCGATCACTCTGGGGAGCGATGACATGCTTTTATTTAAGAATAGTTTGAGCGAGGAGTTCGAACTCTACAGAAAAATAACCAATAAAAGTGAGAAAGAGTGCTATGAGTTGGCCAAGAAATCTCTTGACTACATGTTCGACCAGACTGCTCGGTAGTTTGTGGAACTCAGATTTAAGAGTTTCGAGCAAAAGTACCCCGAATATTTGTCAACGTGAAAAAGAAACAATTGATGATTCATGTTGGCTACAAATCTCAATAAGGGCGAATTCTGCAAAAAAACTATATTATATGTGTATTTAAAATAAATTCTGATGGATAATTTTTAATGGGATAAATCACAATATTTTATTTAATTTTCTGTAACTCACGTAACTGCAATCGATTTTAAGTGTGTTATTTTTTTATACATGTTTTTTAATACATATTTTGTTCTAGTGGAGGTCCTATTTGATGCTAAACATAATATGCCAGTGCTAATTTTTTTGATTGGGTGAAATTTGACAATTAAATAAATTTAACTTTTTGATTCTTATTATTCTTCTCCAGTAATCCAGTAAAATCAAAATTTAATAAGCCAATTAAATGCTAAAATAGAAGAAGACATGTTTACCAATATTGAGCTACTCATATGAACATAAGAGGAATGTAAAAAATATTAACAATTTAACAATATATATATATATATATACATTTTTTATAATTATAATAATTTTCATCCCATAAAATTAATAATAAATAACCATATATGGAAGCAGTGAGCCCCAAGTACTGGATCGCCAAAGTGCGCACCGATAAGAAATACGTTTTGTTCTTGGCGCTCCAACTCATCCTCTCCACACTGATCGTCGTGATGGCACTCGTTTCATAATAAAAGTTCAGAAACTAATTCACTCTCGCAGGAGAATACTTACTTGCATTCTTCATAGGACTCGACCTGTATTTCAAAAAATACCTATGCATTTTATTAATCCTTTGATATGCTGTTTTTTCATCAAAATCTGCTGCATCTAATCCACATCATTTCTTAATTAAAAACAGAGCAATACGATTCTATACGGAAGACCGCTTCTTTAAGTCTCGAGGAAACATATTAGATGTGATCTTGTTCGTGTGCTTCGTAGGAATTATACTTTTTGTTACCTTTTCTAACGATAAGGAAGACTCGGAAATCCTGGAAATCGACGACATTATCTTGATTGCACTCATACTCTTCAGGTACAAGCTATATACTTCATACTTGATATTATTCTTAACAACATATAGTATAATATATTTATATATATTTGTACAATGCGTGTTTTTGGCAGTTTTTATTGTGTTTTATTTTTTAGCATGATATATTCATTTTAACAGTCTACATCTATTTGTTTCATATGGTTACGTTTTTGGCTAATAGATATATAATACAAATGGTGAGACTCGGCTTCCACATAAAAAATACGAAATAGACGTTATCGATGCAAAGATAGTTAAAATAACTGGACTTAAATAGGATGGGCAGTGCCAAATAAAACAAGACAATGTCGATGGAGCACTCCATGCAGCAGTCGGAAGTATTCAAAAACAAAATTATGGGGCTCAAAAATACTCATCAGACCAATCATTAGCAGGGTAACTTGGAAATTCCAGGCTTGCCGCCTCACACCTAACTTCATTAGGAACTCTGAATTATATATACTTTATCTCTGCATATTGCATGTTGCCGAATCTAATCCATATATAGGAGATATTGTTGGTGTTTAAATATTGAGTCGATTCATACATCGTTTATACGTGAATTGAGCCTTAAAAGGAAAATACATATTTTATACTTTGAAATGGAATAATAACATGCAAGTAAAATAAAAAACATATTTAGAATTATAAATAAGTCAGAAATCAACAAGAGTCTGTAAGTATGTATTTATAGCTTTGGAGATATTAGCAATATTTATATATATTTTTTATTATTATCTATTATATTAATCCAAATCTAATCCAACTTTAAGTTATTCATCACAATCCTATGCTACTCCCTCATCTCGCTATTCTAAACTTACGCTCTATAATTTTAGGCTCGCAGTCAAAATCCAGAAATGCCCTTCTTGAACCTCAAGTAAAAAAAATAATACTCTAAAAATATTATATGACGAATAGGGAATAAAATATTAAAGAATTCCGAGTACATTTCCTGAAGATCTTGACAAGAAGAGTTTTCCTACTACTGAGGCATACAATATCGTACTATTCAAAAACATATACTTATATGCATCAAAAAATATATAAATACTTTTATCATCATTTAACACATATGGATCAAGGCAACCTGCAAAGGAAAAATCGAATAACTAATTACGAGATTCGACGATACGAAGAAAAAGTGGGATTTACTCATTTGCGCAGACACCATTCTCTAACACTAAGGAAACATCATTGAAAAGCCAACCGATTTTGAAGACTGCGTCAAAATGCTGAAGTCCCTATGCAACAAAACTCATAAAGTATTTACGGCACACGAGATTAGCTTCAACGTCCAACCTCATAGACTGAACTATTCCTGGGTAGTCGAAGCAGAGTTAACGTTTGGCGACGTGCCTTTGGAAAGCTTGGAGGCATATGCACACACAGCGGAACCCTACCTGCACAGCGGAGGGTACGAAGTGTTTGGGGAATCTGGGAGTTTCATTAAGAGCATCCAGGGAAGTGTGAGCAGTGTGCAGGGCCTCGATACGTATGAGTTGTGCAGACATATCATTAAAGGCATGCATGAAGCAAAATGGATATGATTGATATCAATGAAATAGACATTTGAAAAATGAACAGCAGATAGTATATCATATAGATATGATTTTTGTATGATTGAGTTCTATTATCATCCAAACAAAGCAATTAAAAACATCATTTTATTTTTTCATGCTGTACAAAATGTAAATAATTATATTGGATCAGCAAAAATTAACATAAATTTATAAAAAAGAATAGTTAACTCACTATTTAAAATAATGGTAAACTTTTTTTATTCAAACCATAAAAATCAAATTTGTCGGAAACCTCCACCGAATCCACCACCGAATCCTCCATTGAATCCTCCTCCCCCAAAGCCGCCTCCGAAACCAGAACCCCCCATGTTAAGTCCAAACCTTGGTGCTTTTTTTATTGGTCTCCCGAATTAATCAAAGCCTTCAAATTCATCAGGCGCGAATCTTCCTCCCATCCCTTGTGGCCTTTGCATGTCAAAGGGGTCAACGGGGTCATATCTTGCCCCGTAAGGAATATGAGGATTGATTCCAGATACAGGGCTTCTCGTATCTGGCACTTCTCTAGAACCAAATATTTGATTTTATGGCCCTATATACTCGTTTCGGTATAAGCCAGAACCAGGAAGGTTATTATTATTGCTATAACCTGGGCCTATTAACATAGGCTGGATGGGTCGCGGCCCGATCATTCCAGGGTTTATTGGTACCGGTTATAGTCTTCTCGAAAAGATCGATTAGCTCTTCGGCGGCTATTATTTTTTCTTCAAATATGTCGAGCTCAGATAATTCAAGTACTCTTGCGATTTTACATTATCGGGATCCGATAACTTTAAAGTAATCTGGTAGAGTGTATCCCCTTTATTCTCAGGAACGAAGTTGACACTGACAGAGTTATTGAACAGGTCTACGATTCTAAACTGCACGCGGTGCGGAGGAGTAGAGGTTTTGTTTCTATAGAAAAGCGTATACACTCCTTATTTGCTGGCCCTCCAGGACTCGGGAAGTTAGCACTCTGAATCGTTTTCGAGAGGTACTAAGCCGGAGTGGAGATTAATAGCATGAACCAAGAGAATGGTTGACTCTAAAGTCGAAACTTCACCGACTTGGGTTTTTAGTTGAGCAAGTTTATCTGTAATTTTATCGGACATAAAGAAATATTTTTTTTAATTATTTATTTATTTTATTATTATTTTTCCCTAATTAATATTATATGATCTTTATAATAGGAGTAAATCTAATATATTTTTCATTTAAGCGAGTATTTTATAGTGTTCGTATAAGAAAATTAAGATGAGCTATTTTTGATATATATATACTGTATCTTTCCAAAAAAATTATTATTATTCTAGCATAAATTAATAAAAAATATATCTAAAAAGTGATTTTTAAAAAAATTAAAAATCACAAAATTATACTACTGTACCATTAAAAAATAGATATATATCGTCATTACGTCATATACTGAGCATTTTCGTTAGTCACTTTGAGGAAGGGGTGGCACAACAAATCAATCATCCGAATCCGATCCAAAGGATTCTTCATCAGACACTTCAACACAAAGTCTTTAGCTAGGCTACTGATCTCTATATATCCGGGGAAAGTCACCTCTTCATATAACTTTAAAATAACACATTTAAATTTACAAAATAACATTTTATTATTGATTTCTTTTACAATTTTCGATAGCTCCTATTCACACCAGATGCTGAATGGAAGGTGTCCGACGAGAAGTTCATAAGTAATTATCCCAACAGCCCAGATATCGACACGCTCGTCATACATATCTCCTTGGATAATTTCGGGAGACATATAGAGAGGAGTGCCACATCGTGTTTTGCGAAGGCCTAAAGGACAGTACACTGCCCATCCAAAGTCTCCAATCTTAACGGTTCCCTACTCAATTTAAAATAAATGTGTTTAAAGTCTCAAATAATAAGGACAGTTACCTGCTCGAAAAGAATGTTTTAAGGTTTAATGTCTCTATGCAAGATGCTCTCCTTATGCAAATACCTCAGGCCCTCAAGTATCTGCTTAACTATGTGGGCTGCATAGGATTCCTTGACCCTGCTCTATCTCTTGAGCAAGTCGAACAATCCTCCCTCTGTGCATAATTCCTGGAGGATATATAGATTCGTTTCATCAGTAAAAAAACCGTACAATTTGATAATATTGATATGTTTCACCACCGAGTGTATTTTGAGCTCCCGAATTATCTGCTCTTCGACCCTTTCCTCCTTGATCTTCTGCTTCGAAACGATTTTCATCGCACATATAAAATGAGTGACCTTATGCATTGCGACAAATACTTCACCAAAGTGCCCTTTTCCTAACTGCTTTCCAATGGTAAAGTCCTTGAGTTCAGGCAGCTTTGGAGACCCGAAGGTGGCTATGCCTCCTCGACTTGATATTATGGGTTCTGTAATATACCTCGACTCAGACATTGTTAAAAATTAGAAATTATTCAAGTGCGAAGAAGGGTACTCTGACATCGTAGCATCGGTTTTAAGGTAGCCAAGCCCATTGTCAGAATTAACAGGATTTTTTTTATCTCCGTAAGTATCTTCGATCTATGTGAGGATGTCGTTGAGAGTTTACAAAGTTTATTTTTTGTATCTAGTCGCTGTGTTGCTTTACAATATAGGATATGTAGTTTCTGTTGGTATGTTTACGTTTTACGATAGCTAACGATAGGGGCTCTTGATTTGGGTGATTTTAAGAAGGTCGGGATTTTCAGTATTAACTTTATCGTTATTCAGGTAGCTTAAGTTATCGCTATGACCGGAAAAATTAACTATTTTTTAAAATATTTACTTATTGGAGCCCTTTTTGTTCGAAGTTGCAGAGTCTTACTTTATATTGAGTCCGGTGTGAGTAGTTGTAGTACTATTCGTACTATTCTTACGTTTCATAAGCTTAGCTTTCTCATAAATTGCTAACTAATATTAAGAACGCAATGTTTTTTTAGGTTCGATACTTGGATTGACTAAAAAAGGCAAATCGCTCTTCCTTCGCGTGAACTCTTTCCGATGCGACAGACTCTTCTTCTTCTTTTTGCTGGTACTCCACATCAACAGGCCACTTTGTTTTTCATTTTATATCCTAATATTTTCTGTTTATGTAACTGGGCTTCTACTTAGGCTATGAAATGTGTTTTTATTATTATAACTATTGATATTATTCTGTCTGAATTCTATTTTCTCTGATATCTTCACTTAAAAATTGATACTCGGGTCTTTGGTTTAAGAAGGGTTGGTATTTGAATAAGGGTTTTTTTAGCTTGGCACGTTAGTAACAGTATTTTTTTTGGGAACTGGTGGTCGGTTTCTCGATACTCTTTCGGCTTCACACCATTCCGATCTGTGGGCAACTGCCTTCTTTTTGTAGATCAGGCCCTCTTTGTTGACAGCCTCGATTTTACTAAATCTTAGTCGAGTCTTGGGGTCTTCTTCTATCTTCCTTGTCTGGTGGCTATTACTAGCTGTTTCCCTAATTTCCATCCCCGTAGATACGAATAGATCGGATTTCGAGTGCATCATTATCCATTTGGTTTTTTCTCCTGGGTTGTTGCCTTCCATTCCTGCTTCCATAACTAGAGGCTTACTATCATTAGAAGACTGGTTGATGAGGAAATTTGCATTCGATGGGTTGTTTTGAGTGCTGGTGACCTCAATATATGAATGCTAGTCGGAGGTTAGCGAATAACTCACATTTTTGCTCATTCTCAAGTCTTTCTTTCCACAATCCGGCTCGTGTGTGGTGTTTTCGATTATAGATGTTGGCGAGTGTTTTGTTTGAATAAGTTTTCTAGGTGTGGGGAGGGTTTTTGGCGAGATATTTGTTGCTGATGCGAGTGTAAAAAAGGGGTATTGGTTGGGGAGCTGGGGCTTGAGCCGAAGCAATTTATTGAACTTGAGAGGGCTTGAACGCCTTGAGATCGAGGGAGATTGTTATTTGGATGAAATCAGACTTGGAGCTCGAATTTTGGTTAAAGACAGCCTTTTTTTAACGTTGAGGATCATAATATCTATTTTTTTTTAGTGAGTTTTTAAAATTCGATATTTTGTTTTAAATTTACAATACATATATAAATTTCATATTTAATAAAGTGTCGTTTTTTTATACTTCTGAAAAATGGATTAATAGTACTTTTTTTTTTTTTTAAAAAAAAAAAAATATCTATAGCTTAGAATTGGATTGTTTTTAAAAGACACCGTTATTTAGTAACTTATTAGGTATAATACAACATGTAGATATCAGTGTGTGTCTATTTTTTATTTTAAATGTATCTTTGTTGTTTTTAAATAAGGTAAACCAAATCTTGATTAATTACATTTTTAAATAAAATAGAAATGAAGTATAAGTATCTTAAAAATTATTAAAATAGTTGTCATCAAATATATAAACACACAGAAGAAGAAACTTTCTGTTTATTTATATTGTATGATTGTCGGACATTACTATTTTTTTTAATCATCAATAGACTCAGCATGAAAAATATATCTGCCGATGTATGTCTAAGCGTGCTTCGGAATGTTTAAGTCAATCTTGAATGTTTTATAGTTTCTCAACATAATATGATAATCCAATAACAATAATGATAATAATAAGTAAAAATAATACAAAAAAAATAATCATGAGATCAAAATACCGATATTGTATTTTTGCAGTTTATACATAATTATGTATATATTATTTAGAAATCAATCATTCCAGTTCTACTTTCTCTATTTATATTGTATTATTATTTCGAGGAGCTGAACTAAAACATCCGATTGCTTGCTGGAACGCTGTGGGTTAGCATTGAGTCAATGGGGCAGCCTGAGCTTCTTCTATGTCCATGTTGGTGGCCTTGACGACATTATTCTTTATTAAACCTTTAGTCTTCAGTCGTTAAAAAGTCGCTAGCTCCATTTTATTCGTAATGGGGTCTATGAAGCTTTTTAGTT
The DNA here is from genome assembly GCA_022606495.2 of Halesus radiatus. Classification (NCBI taxonomy): domain Eukaryota; kingdom Metazoa; phylum Arthropoda; class Insecta; order Trichoptera; family Limnephilidae; genus Halesus; species Halesus radiatus. The sequence continues at coordinate 30,276 of JAHDVE020010255.1, forward strand.
TTTCGAGTTGGTTTTGGAGCGACAGTGTTAATGCTGTATATTCTATTGCTTATGGTTATTTGCTCGTTTTTATCTGTATGGATGTTTAATGGATGAATGTAATATGCAATCACATAATGAGGATGGGAAATATGATGAGCTCGCATCGCAAAGTATAAAATGAACTGGTGTTTGTTTGCAAATCATTATTGGAGGTGTGATAGTTTAATTAAATGTAATACGTTTCTGTTGGAAGCTTTAGGTTCTTTCTTTGCTGGCCTTCTTTTAATTTACTACTCGGATTCCATAACTAATTTGAATTTAGTGTTATGTTATTATTATTTTTTACTATATGTGTTATGAATACGAGAATAATTTAAATAAATTATTGAAATATTATTATAAAATTTAACAATTTGTCCATATTTTCCTTATTCTACTTCTTTATTTATTTTTTATTCAAAACTATCCAACACATAATGTAGAAACTGTATATGAATATAATTTAGATAAAACATTAACATTATCTCCTTATATTAAGATGTGTATTTACTATTTTTTTTAGTCCCGGGGGGTTGGGGGTTGGGGTTGGGGTTGGGGTTGGGGTTGGGGTTGGGGTTGGGGTTGGGGTTGGGGTTGGGGTTGGGGTTGAGGTTGGGGTTGGGGTTGGGGTTGGGGTTGGGGTTGGGGTTGGGGTTGGGGTTGGGGTTGGGGTTGGGGTTGGGGTTGGGGTTGGGGTTGGGGTTGGGGTTGGGGTTGGGGTTGGGGTTGGGTTGGGTGGGAGTAAATAAAATCATATAAATAAGTCGCCACAATGTGGATTAACCGCAGTTTGAAAATTAAATGGAATTCTACGAATTAAACACAAAAACAATTAATATTTATGTTATAATTTAAGTAAAGGGTCATGTCGTCAGCTTATCAGCTGATTAGAATTTCATCAAATGTCGAAACGGACCAAGAATCGGCGTTCAACGGGAAGCATTCAAATGCAACAAAAAAAAGTTTTTAACGTCCCAACCAAAAACATTTGTTAATGTAAAAACACTTCTTTTTTTAATATGCTATGTATGGTTATACTGTTTCCTTGAGAACTTTTTAAAAAAGAAACATTCAGATATACCACCCGCGGTTATCACGATAAGTTTAGATGGCGGAAAACTTGTACAACGTCCCATATCGAAATTGCCATCCGTTACTTTTATTCGCAAGATAAATGGCAGCTCTTTGGCTGAACATTACGACGACGGAACCTATAAAGTGGTCATCGTTTTACAATAATTTAAGATTCCCAACGGCGCTATCTCCAAGGGACCTTCTATAACGTCATAAACTTCATGCCGTGTACTGGTTGGGATTAAATACAGGAATAGTACAGGAAGAAACGTGACAGCGTAATATATCGTGATATTATGTAATACTAGGACATAGAGTACAGAACAGTAAAAATAATAGAAGTTACAGTAAAATCACGAATAACTGATTCAGACAACACATTGACAACAACACAACACAACACAGAAGGTCAACAAATCATGTAAATATGAAAGGTATAAAAACGAAAAAAATAACAAGGCAACGGTTGCAACTGGTGACGGCCACGGAGGACGTCGGTTTACATATTATATAAAGAAGAATGTCTGGGGAGGTCGGTGTTTGTTTGTTTTGTACACAATCTACAATACTCAAATCTACAGTTTTAATCCGAGGTGGATGAAATTTTTCATACTTGACGATCGAAATAAGAGGAAGGTCAATTTTTACACGAGATTTCGAAACACCCCCATTCCCACCACTTAAAGCAGAATTTTGGTATTTCTAGATGAAATTTCGCACCCTTGACGTTCAAAATAAGAGGAAAACTTTAGGTGGGGGTAGGGGTTGGGTAGGGGAAGGATAGGGGCAGGGGTAGGGGTAGGGGTAGAGGTAGGGTATGAGGTAGGGTGAGGGGTAGGGGTAGAGATAGGGGTAGGGGTAGAGATAGGGATAGGGGTAGGGGTAGGGGTAGGGGTAGGGGTGGGG
>JAHDVE020010256.1:0-15738 GCA_022606495.2 Halesus radiatus
AAAGCCCTTGGAAACAGACACTTTTGTACGATCATAGAACGTCTAAACTTTAAGCAAGTCAGGCAACTCAATTCGATTAGAGAGTCATTGAAGAAGCTTGTAGGAATAACAGGACCTTGCCACAACATGCGACACATTTATTTGAATAGCTATAAGAAATATGATGAGGGTAAAGGAACACCGATTCATATACGGTAATCACAAAATATTAGGTAGATATTAAACAATTGTGTTTCACGTTGGATTACAATAAAACTCATCAATACGATAGGGATAGGAACAAATAACATAGGTGGGAAAGTGCGATGCGAATACACTTTTTATTGCCCTCAGCTTAAGCCGGGATTGGAGTTGTTTTTATTGCCCAAAGTGATGGGTCCCTGAACTTTCTTAGTAATAGGGATGGAAAAGTTAACCGAAGTACTTTCCAATAATATTGATAGCGTTACGTAAAAAGTAACGATAGTAGCTGAATTTTGAAGTCGAGTGTGTTCGGTAATAATGAGGTGCCACAGGCGGACTTGTAAAAAACAAATAAAGGTTGTATTTGGAATGTAAATATTGGAAATAAATTGAAGACAAATCATAGCGTCCCTTTTAAGAAGGGGGCAATAAGATTATTGGAAGATACAGTGTACGGATAGCATCTAGGGTCATGATGTGGAAGTAAATACAAGAGTCAGGTCAGAATCAAATGCTTGATAGCCAATTTGAGTGGGTAGGATTCTTAGTTAGTGGTTTTATGAACCGAGTTCGATACAGATATCAAGGTACTTATTCGCTTTTAAGAACAAGTTGTCTATATCTCAGATTCCCATAATTTATTTTATCCATTTATTTGAGAAGTCTAGCAGTTGATGGAATGATTGTTATAGTTTTTTTATTGTATGAATAAATGATTAAGTGTACAGGCAAGCGTATAGATTCTTTCTCTGACATTTAGATGGGTTGTTAGAAAATGCTATGACCTTTATTTTGAAGAATGACCCAGAGGGAAACTCTAAGAGATCATGACTCCCCAGGGGCTGTTGCGCCAATGATCTTGAGCACTTAAATCTTACAGAAACAGTATACAATATCCATGTTTTTCTTGTGTCTTATTCCAGCTTCACTACTAAAATATCTTATTTCTTGCTCTCGGTTATATTATTTCTACTTGGTGGAAAGGGTTAACCTCAAGGGACGTTTGCCGCTTGCAAGATAAATTACGGGCGGCAAACTTTGACGATGGCGGACAAAAACTTTCACAGTAATGCTTCTTACAAATAATAATCGTGTCCCACTTAAACTCCTGGTTCCCGTTCAGGTAGTGTGCATGAAATGAAATATAAAATTTCTGCCCCGTAGATGTTTTTCCACCAAATGCAGTGTTCACGAAACCTTTTTCTTGCTGTCATTTTCTTGCGGCTATCACTTACTCGATTCTTGGGTTTGTACTATTTCTGTATGTCGTGCTCTATCCTCGTAAAAGTAAACAGGTAAGATAAAGTAGAGCTGGGAAATACTGCTTCCTGTAAGCGCTTTATCAGAAGAAGTCTAACAGGGAAGTGTTACTTAGAATGCAACATGAGAGGGAACTCGTCTTCGCGACCGAGAGGAGATAAACTGCATTTCTTGGTAACTTCATCAGAATTTTAAAAAGAATCGTAATTTATTATGGAATTCATGGGTTTAGATGAAAAAGCGGTAGTAAATTTCATCGACTTGGACCGGAATCGATTTTCTATATATTCTCCGTCGTGTAGGGAGACCTCTGATGACTTTTATGGCAAAGGGGTAAGCTTAATCTAATCCCGACGTGGACAGTAAAAATGTATGTAATAACATAATTTAAAAAAAACATTTTCATATTTTTATACACAAAATTTGCTTACATTAAAATAATATTTGCAGCTCGTACTAAAGTGAAAGATATTCTTAGTATCATGTTGAGAGACCGACATTCAGAATCTAAACGTTGCTTGAATGGGATTTAGCTACGTATGCCAAGTTACCAGATTTTAAGAAGTGGGTTTTTTCTTACCTTAATTTTCTCCATCTTACCTTCACGAGGAGATTGGATCACAAGAATAATATTAAATTTGGTGATTTATGTTATCTACTCTGCCACATAATCTTCCAAATGATCTAAGTATTTTAATATGTTACCAACAAAACGTCGTGCCAGGAGCACCCCACGGTTAAAAATTAAAAAAAATAATTGAAATCACGCATTTTAGCCTACTGTGAATCATTCATACATTGTTTCACAGTTCAAGCATTACGTCTCTGATGTACGAGTACTCTGATTTTGGTGCTTTCTCCACTTTTTAATTAATGTATGTAGCTGAACTCTTATAGTAGATGCATTCTCAGTGCAGCAAACTCACCTAAAAATAGATATTTTCACAAATTCAATCATTTTACCTATCCATACTTTTAAATGTCAAAGTTATGAATGGCATCAAGTGCATAGTTGCACTTGCTAATAACGATAGTGTTTTCAATAAAAGGGTTAACGATCACCCATCTGCTTCAAGATTTTAGCAATATCATTCAATCCATCCATAAAGTCTAAGATTTAAAATCCAATTCATGTCATTCAAACAATTATGAATAAAAATATTTTTTTACTTTTTTGTTCTATTGACACCGTACGAGAAACACCACGTGTTAAAAATATATCTAATTAAAGTCTGGGTTGACGCAAAGAATTTTCCACCTGACTAAGCCTACATTTATTATATTTTGCTATAATGGGTAAACGTAATGTGTTTATGAATAAAAAAATCCTACCTTGCAAAAACCACTTGTACCTGCTTTTAATATTCTGCCTAAATGGGCTGTCACTAAGTAGTAAAGTTAGTTAGTAAACTCCCCTTCTTGCTGTACCATGCGTGGAATTTTGCATGAAGTGTTCTTTGGATCTTACGTTAATCTTCATGTGTTTAAAATCTCATTTCCAGGTTAGCCCACTAACTTCCCTAAACGCTAACTTACCCAACGTACAGCGAAACGTTCGCAGTTAATGATAAGACCATGCAACATTTCAAGTCAAGACGGTGGAAACTATTGTATGCATGTAATTATTCTAAAATTAATTTAACCGATGCTACCGTTTGGCGCTTGCAAACGAAGTGCGCTAATTACGATAAGAAATCAAAACAATTTATATGAAATCAAAATTATTTATTATGGCAGTGAACAATTTTATCATTTGGCCCGAATAAAGTGTATTTGGAGAAAATGCAAATAAGAACTGGATCAGTATTTTTTGCGGACCGTAAGTAATTAAGTCAATATTTTCCTGGTTTCGATCTGTTCATTACTATTCTGGAAATATTTAATTTGTAACTTTTCGCTCGTTTCTTTTCAATTTTATAAGTTTTACTCGATTTTGCATCGTGCACGATTCGATGCTTTTTTCATATTGGTGAGTATTAAATATACAATGGAATATTAATTGATAAACTAAAGTTCTTTAAAACTTAAGACAAGATTTTTGTGCATAGTGCAAAGGGTAACAATTATTATTTTTATAAACAATAATTATTAATCTAAAACACTCATCCAAATTGAAAAAAACCTTCCGAGCAAAGATAAATGTCACCGGCAGGACTCGAACCCGCACCCTTCTAATGTCCGGTTAGATGCTCTACCGTTGAGCTACGTCGGCTTATCGCAAACCCGCCAAGTTAATCAATATATACTAGTGTTTCCGTTTCCGATTTAGCCGTTACAAGCCTCTCTCATACTAATAAAGTTGGTTGTTTACAGGTGAAAATATAATAAAAACAGTAATTATTGAATGGAACACTAGTATATATTGATTAACTTGGCGGGTTTGCGATAAGCCGACGTAGCTCAACGGTAGAGCATCTAACCGGACATTAGAAGGGTGCGGGTTCGAGTCCTGCCGGCGACATTTATCTTTGCTCGGAAGGTTTTTTCAATTTGGATGAGTGTTTTAGATTAATAATTATTGTTTATAAAAATAATAATTGATACAATGGAATGTTATCTTATTTTTAAACGAAAATTTTTTTTTCCCTTCATAGTTTAAGATGGAAATAACGTTGCCGGCTGAAAGTTGTTGGATAATAATAATAATTATAACTAAGATAGATGATAGATGGTTTAATAACATTAAAATTCTATAAAATTTTGATATTTTTGACTTTAGTAATATTAAAAAATAATGTTACATTAATAGAATTAATTGATAGAGTTGTTCCCTATTTGCTATGCTAGTTTGGGCCGTGTTATAGAAAGTAGACTATTTTGTTTCGTGGTAATATTAAATAAAATAATCTCTTTTGTGAACATAATAACATACGAGTATGTACACTTTAAATTATTTAATATTAAAAAAAAAAATCATTTGCAGATACTTGTCCTAAAAAAACGTTGATATATAGAGTAAAAACAAAAATAAATAAACTCATTACAGTCCAATATAAAAACAACGCAGAAAAAGTTAAACAACGTAGGAATAAATCATTTTAAATAAATTTACGAATAGACAAAATTAAATCTCCGCTATGATATGCATGATACTTAAAGATCACGAGAGATCACTCAGTAAAAGGCGTTTATTAAATATGGTATTGAATAAATTTCTTGTACAGGATGTTTTTAGTTGGGGGTGTAGCCTATTGTATATGAAGGGACTAAGAAAAGCATCCGATCTTTGTCTGTATGTAGTACAAGTGAGGGTATTTTCAGAAGACTCATTGTTACGCTTCTGATACTGTATATGTGGGATTAATTTTTTTTCGGCTGGGTTGTTCTCTATTTACAGTATTTCAGTAAACGGTAAATAAATAATTGATGGACAAACAGGACTTGGAAATTTTTATATAGTGCTTCTGTGGGATGTTATAATGGTCTGTAAGATATATCGAACATAAACTTTAGTACTGCCCGTTGAGCTGTTTCGAGCGGCAGTAGGATTGAGGATGATGCACCCCCCCAAATAAATCTACAATATGAAATAATGGATTCACATAGAGCATAGTATACAGTTCCAATTAATTTATTACCAAACATAGATCTTGATATTATGAACAAATAAATAAATTTACGAACCCTGGCCATAAGTTTTTCTATACGAGTACTCCAGCACAGACGGCGGTCAATGTGCATCTCTGAGTATTTTATTGACTCCACCCTTCCTATTTTCTGTCAGGAACATGTATGGGGTGCAATTGTGTATGTGAATCGAAAGTTTGGAGTCCGTTTGACCTCTGCTGTCAATGGAAAAGCATATGTGTTTTGTTTTTAGTCATTTACTCACTTTCCTCATTCCTTTCTTGGCAAGCTTGCCCGCCTCTTCCCAGGAAGAGACTGCAAATATAATAGCTGTATCATCAGCAAAGGTAACTATTTGGCCACCTTGCGGTTTTAGATTACAAAGATCATTTATTTATGTATACCAGGAAGGGTACCGGGCCCAAATTACTGCCCTGAGGCACGCCATAATGAACATTCGCAGTTAAGACGGATTCTTTGTTAGCGATTGGATAGATAACTTTGGAACCATTCTAGCGGAAGACCTCTGATACCAATACCTTCTAGTTTTTTTGACAGAATTTTTATTCAAACAGCGTCGAATGCTTTGGCTAGATCTTGGAAGACACCGAAACATCGATTCTTATAATCAAGAATTTTTGATATATATTCAGTGAGAGTGACTGTGGACTGTCTCCCGTGGACCTACCACTTTTAAAACCGAACTGGTGGGGGGAGTAGATATGTTTAGTTTCTACGTAGCTATCTAGTCTATACTTAACTAGTTACTACAAAATCTTTGAGAAACTTTCTAGGGGGGATATTGACCCATATTTCGAAACCTCGCTTCGATAATCTCCTTTGCAGATTGGTGAGATCACTGATTCTTCGAACCTGTCGACGTACTGAGGTTACAGATGTAGTTGGTGGGCTTTAGCAAAAAAGTTTTACTTTCCTGGAGCAGTCTCGTAGGAATTGTATCTATACGAAGGGTAGATTTCGTTCTGAGGCCTGAGAATTTTTGTGAGATTTCTTCTTCGTGTGTTGGGCGTAAGAAGAATGAGCACTAGATGTTCACTTGTATTTTAACACGTCTTTTAAGATAATTTTCCGATAGACCTAGTTCTTGTATTGCTTTACTGGCATATTTTGATCCCATTGTTCCAAAAAAGCATAGGCCTCCATGGTCGAGGAGTAAGGCTCTCCACTACGAATCCGAAGGTTGCAAGTAAATTTTATTTAATTAATATGTGCAATTTCACAATTAATTAATTTAAAAATAATATACGAGTATAGTATATTTGCGCACGTTCCAGAGTGGAAGATACTCTCAGTATCGCCCTGGTGAAAGACCACCATTCAGAATTGAAACGTTGCTTGAAATGGCTTTTAGCCGTGTTTGGTGACCAGATCTGAATATCCAGGTATTTCCTCACCTACCTCTTCCACTTCTCCTTCCTCTCCCCAATGTCTTCAGCCTCACAACATTCCCTGATTGGGAATGCCATAGTCTTACTGGGTTGGGAGCAGTTGGGACTCTTATGCGGTATTCGTATAAAAAAATAGGCAAAACTTTCTATTCCACGGATAAAGAGTTGTACAATTTATTTTTTTAGCTCAAAATTCATGAGGTTAGAGCTCGGTATTATAACTTGGAGAGAAATTTTGGTAAAAATAAAATAATAAATGGTTAATTTTTCTTAGCACCGTTTAGTGACCAAAATCACCGCAAGGGGGCGTTACGTCTTGTTAAAGTTTTAATAGATATGTAAATTTTCCCTTTTAAATATATATGTTTTTAGACTTTTCTAAAAGATTTAGAAATTGCTTTCTGACCACAAACCAAACGGAAGGTCATTCTAAGAATGTAGGCCCAGTACATTGAAAGCTCTGTTCCCAAATTTATCAGTATTTGTACGAGAGGGTTCAACCATTCTGTTCGACGCATCAGATTTGGCCGACCTGAGCGTAAGTTCAAACTATTTTCCACAAGTGCCATATTAAAGCTAGAGAGGTCTTATGATCTTCGCCCCCTTATGGTACGATATTATATCGAAGGATTTAACCCCGGCTCCAACGTATTTCGCTTTTCGCATAGTCCTTGAAACATAATGAGAAAAATGTATTAAGTAATTTATTACCTCCGTTAATTTATTTGCAGTGGGATGGAGCGTAGAAAAGGAGCAATTTAACAAACAAATAACGCCTGCTCGATGAATTGATCACTTTATTTTCCTTCCGCCAAAATGAATACAACGCACACAATAGAAATGGGCCGGAAAAATGGCGAAATCGTGTTTTTTCCTTCTTAAATTGAATGAAGCGAGATTCTGATGGGCTTTTTATCGCTTCCGCCGTGTATCCGCGCGAATATTATAGAATTATTTTTACTGAAATCGATTTACCGATTCATTATTTAAAATAAATTAAGGTTCTGCCTCGTTTCCGAGACACTTTCAAATTTTAGTCATTCTATAAATAAATTATGTTGACTATGTAGCATATAACAATAACTATCTACGTATAAGTTTTATAAAATGATATTATTGAAAATGCATATAACTTTAATCTACCTGAATACTACAAAAGGTTCATTCACATCTACCAGCACCGAGCAGTGCAGAACAGTACAGTACGAGGACGACAACATCAGTTGCCTACATTATCTATTAACACATTCATATTATAGCGTCCGTAAACGTAACGAATCCGCACACGCTTGGGAAAGCACCGGCCGATTGTCGGCTAGAATATTTTGACGTGCTGGTGCCGCTTGCGACGTCTGCGCCTGCGCAGTTAGTACGAACACATACCTTGGCACTGCCATCGTCGTTACTTGGCGTCATCAGACGCAGATATTGCTAAAATCGAGAGGATGGATAGCGATAAATTGATTGAAAGGGTTAGGGAATTTAGGTTATAAAATATAATAAATATGGGAATAGGATTATGAAATCCTCAAATATGTTGTGGCGGACGTTAACGCCTCGTTGACAGCGCCTATACTATGTACGTGCTGTATGTGCTGTGCTGCATGGTGTAATGTGAATACTCGCGTCTATGCTGTTCCTGTGCTGTACTATTCTGCTCTGAGCGGTGCTGGTAGATGTGAATAGAACGTTAGGATTCTCACGGCCAATAGAATGATGTTAAGTAACTTTTGGAGTACTGAGCCATGTTTCGGATAATTGTGTGGTTTCATCATCGGGGCAGATGTCTGCATCAGACAATTCATGAGAATGAACACTGCTCCATGCTTCAAAAGTAAAAAATTTTCAACATGTTTTGAACCGAACTAGTTTCACCTTGTTACGAGCCTCTTTAAACGTGTTAAAACAGACCAGTCTGAACATGCCATTAGCAGCATCAAAATATTATTACTTATATTATTATTACAAATACTTATTTTATTTTATTATTATTTTTTTTTTATTTATCTGTCCATTTTACATTTTTATTATTACCTACTTGCTACGCTAGCTTGGGCCGCGTTATAGCAAGTAGTACATTTCATTTCGTGCTAAAGTCAAATAAAATAATCTATTTTGTGAACATAATAACATATATTTACATTATTTAATATGAAAAAAAAGTAAATTAAAGATACCTGTACTCAACAAAAAAATAAACATTGCTTTATGTAGTAAAATTAAAACCACTAGAAAATATTAAAAATATTAACTATTAAAGTACTAGAAATAAGATAATATTAGTAGATGTAAATATGGCTTATGATTATATATTTTTAATTTATTTTTTTAATTTGTTTTTATTTTTTAAACCTTTTTGGGGATACTGTTAAAATTCTTTATCCCTTTTTAAATATAACTTTTTTTATTTCTTCAAATGATGTAAAATAACTTCGTGGAATCATATTTATTAAATCAGTAATAAATACTTTGTTTAAAACCACTGTATTTAATATGTTAATATCTCCATGTTTCAGGAGCAAAGCTCCCCTCATCAAGATAAAAAAAATATTTACAGTTGTAAATTATTTATCCTGAAGTAAGGAACTGAAAAATGTAGATATCTACATATTACTTTGTTTAAAACAGTGGTTTTAAACAAATAAATTATTAATAATTTTAATTTTATAAACAATAATTATTAATCTAAAACACTCATCCAAATTGAAAAAACCTTCCGAGCAAAGATAAATGTCGCCGGCAGGACTCGAACCCGCACCCTTCTAATTTCCGGTCAGATGCTCTACCGTTGAGCTACGTCGGCTTATCGCAAACCCGCCAAGTTAATCAATATATACTAGTGTTAATACCGGACATTAGAAGGGTGCGGGTTCGAGTCCTGCCGGCGACATTTATCTTTGCTCGGAAGGTTTTTTCAATTTGGATGAGTGTTTTTAGATTAATAATTATTGTTTATAAAAATAATAATTGTTACCCTTTGCGCTATGCACAAAAATCTTGTCTTAAGTTTTTAAGAACTTTAGTTTATCAATTAATAAATATTTGACAAGTCAAAGCAATTTTTCACCAATAAAATGTAGACATAATTTGTCTCGACGCCATCTATTTGGGGGATTTAGCCGTTACAAGCCTTTCTCATACTATTAAAGTTGGTTGTTTACAGGTGAAAAATATAATAAAAAACAGTAATTATTGAATGAAACACTAGTATATATTGATTAACTTGGCGGGTTTGCGATAAGCCGACGTAGCTCAACGGTAGAGCATCTAACCGGACATTAGAAGGGTGCGGGTTCGAGTCCTGCCGGCGATATTTATTCTTGCTCGGAAGGTTTTTCAATTTGGATGAGTGTTTTAGATTAATAATTATTGTTTATAAAAATAATAATTGTTACCCTTTGCGCTATGCACAAAAATCTTGTCTTAAGTTTTTAAGAACTTTAGTTTATCAATTATTAATAATTTCTTCAAAGGATTGGTTTTGAGTATTACTATTAATAGTGAATTAAATTTATTAAATAATCAAAAAAAAATTAAATACCTTCTAATTAACATTAATAATAAAAAATAAATTATTTTTTATTTTCTAACATAAATTTGTTATTCAATGTTTTATAATAATTTTTTATTAAGATTTTTGAGTAATTACTGTAATTACTTACAAACTTTAATCAATTTTTTTTATGTTTATAATTTGTTTATTATCTTCTAATTTTTATCATTTGACATTATTATTTTTAGTATTACTCCTGATGAAGAAAGCATCACTGTATATCATCATCACCATCGAAACATGTATATTAATAAACTGGTGAAAACAAAGTATATTATTTAATTAATTTAAAGTAATTATTATTGATTTATTAGTGATATTATTTTTTTTAAATATAATATATTAATGACGTCACAAAGTGAATACCAACCTTTTAAAGAAATTATATAATACATTCATTTAAATTTCAAAATATAATATATTATTTCAATCTTATATGCATCAAATGGTATGGAAATTGTAACGTTATTATTTTTCTGTCGTGGTGGAACGGTTAAGCGACACAAGCTGGATTCTGGATCCGGAACGTTGTATCTTTACGAACTTATCGATGAGCGAGAAAGCGTAAAAATCTAATGTTCCTAACGTCGCGAAAAAATTCTTATTAGTAGAATTACTAATAATTTTAGCTTTACTAATATAATAATAATAATAATCCGCAAAAAATGTAATCAATGTAATGTTTCCACGGCGTCAGCTTACTCACTTAATCAGCACTGCAGAAAGAAGACTGGGGGAGTTACCAGCTGAGCATCCGACAGGCGGACAGTCTATTAGTCGATACGAGGGGAATTCCCGGTACTAAACAACTTCCAGACAACCACCTCTCAAATCGTGTGGGAAGTTTTATTTAGAACAAAGAAAAAAAACTAAAAAATACGGTATGACTGAGAAGCAAAATTCAATCGAAAATAAAACTACAAGTTTTTGCATGGCTCTAACGACATGCTTGTATTACGCAACCCCCTTTTATCCTAACCTAGCCTAACTTTGCCTAACCTAACCCGATAATATAACCTAACCTTACCCAGAAAGTGTCCGGATCGACCAAATGGGGCAATAACAAAGGGACTACGAACACAGGGAGAGCGATCGAGACCGATTGATTGCTTGGTTTTTATCCATTATTAGCAAACCTTTTTCTTTTTCGTTGATTTTTGCCTATAAAACACCATCTCATATTTACTCGACATTCTAAATACACAAAACGAGCTTACGATAAATGTGGTAAGGATTAGTTTTAAAATAATAACACTTACGTAAAGCCATTAATTTGATAACTGTTCAGCGATAGCCGAGAATTTATGTCTTGTTATAAATTCCGTCTAGATGTTAAATTATACGTAAATTTGAAATATTATTACGGCGGGCATAGAAGCACATATCCTAAAATTTGTGAAGCAACTATAACGATAATACAGATTCTCAAAATTTCACGCTTAAGAAAAGGACAGCTTTAATTAATACCCTTTTTGAACAATTGCTTTAGATTTTTGTGAACTAAATAGGTACATATATTAAATACATACACACTTGTATGTAGCTAACATTTGATGGTTATCGATTATAACAAATGAAATTAAATATTTAAAACCACTTTATTTTCACATTTAAAATGAAGTAAAGTGGTTCTAAAGTAAATTTATTTAATATTTAATAAGTATACACCGATGGTTTAATTTAAGACATATATATTAAAATGTTCTTTGTATGTATTCTGTACTTCATAGACATTGTATGTCCTAATCCACATAGATTCAAAATTATTTCGATTTCAAAACTGAAACTAAAGACACACGATACAATGAGTCAAACATTTAAATGCGCTTTCCACAAAACGAACTATTCAAGATATACAATAAGTGTGCTTTAACATGTATAAAATTTTTAAGTTCATCGTTTAATATGTGTTCAGACACAATCGCGACTTCGTTGGGGCAAAGTAGCTTGTAGTTAGAAAGTTGTTTCAAATGTTTTAAAGCGTTTGTTTTCTTTAAATTTTGTATTCTTGTTTTTTTGGTTATACACGCATACATAGGTTACAATATGTTTCTACATTAATTTTTGAGCTTACGAAGATTCTAAGAAAACTTTGGTCTAAAGCTTCACACACGGCATCTAAACAGTAACGGGTGCAGTATAGTACCGGGAGTAGGGTGTGCAATGACTTGTGTTTATTTGTCGGACTAATCTCCCAAAGTGCAGGACATAATGCCTCTGTGATATTGGGACGCCGGTCGTAGACAATGTGGTCTTTGAAAAGAGTTATCAGGTTTCGGTTTCTGTTTGAGACATAGTGTTGCAGCGCAAGTCGCAGCGCTAATGGAATCAAAGGGATACTGCTGAACTTTCCGGAAGACTGTTTTTATTTCTTTTTAGTTGTGTATTAAATATTTGAAAATGGGGAAGTACCAGCGTCTTAGAATTTTGCTTATGGAAACGATGCAATTGATTAACTTTGAAGGAGAAAACTCTTTATTTTTTAAAACTTTTTATTTAGACAGTTTTATAGGATTCATTTATTCATCTATACATTGTAACGAAATTGTGGCATTTTTTTAAATCAATATGCAATATTTTTTTAGTTTTTCGACGGGAAAGTGGTAATTTTGAATTATTTCGTTCATCTTCTGCTGTATCATTTTTGAGTTATTAGACGGGAGAACGGTAATTTTGATTGATGTCATTCATCTCCTACCTAATAATTTTTTTAGTTTTTACAGGTGGTAATTTTGATTTATTTCATTCATCTTCTACCTTATAATTTTTTTAGTTTTTACGGGCGGTAGTTTTGATTTATTTCATTCATCTTCTACCTTATACTTTTTTTAGTTTTTACGGTCGGTAATTTTGATTGTTTTCATTCATCTTTTACCTTATAACTTTTTAGTTTTTACGGGCGGTAAGTTTGATTGATTTCATTGATCTTCTGCTTTGTCATTTTTCAGTTTTTAGACGGGAGAAATTTTTGACGGCAATATGGTAGTTTGATTTCATTTGTCTTACGCTTGTGCATTTTCAAGTTTAAAAAAAAACGGTATACTGGTCGTTGGGATGAATTCATCAGTCAACACGTTTGTATTTTAAAAAAAAATATATTTGTGGGATTGTATAAACCGAAATAATTTCACGATTACGTTAATAATAATTAAATGATATTAAAAATTTCATGGAGCTACAAATGTACAAAAACAACATTAAAAAAATGGTTAACTAAATGTTACGAAGACGAGGAAATCATAAAAATTATAGAGACAACAATAGTATCAGTAACACCAACACAATAACCCACAGTCCAATCCCGAGTGAGGAGAACTATGAATATAAGATACTATAATATACTTAACAATTTAATGAGTGATAAATTAATGTATCTTAGATAGTACGAGCATTTTATTAAAAGTAATAAAAATGGATTTTTACGGTGACAAATGTATATTATGAAAATGGAAGTCTTAACCGCGAGATATTTTATGAATAAATGTCATCGAAGCGGATAGATGTAATTAATTTGTGGAAATTTGGCACTAAATTCTTTGACGCATGCTCAGCTTAATTTCGTTCCAATTTTGAAGTATTCAGTTGTTGGGTTATGTGGAATGTTGACGTTCAAAATGTATCTCAATTTTATTCTTAGAAGACTACAAAATTATTTTACATCTTCATAAATCACAAATTCTTGACACATTTGCTTAATAATGAGAGGAATTGAACACACCTAAATTAAATTCCACCTTTCCACATATATTGCAGTATTATAAACAAAATATGTATAATAATGATCATATTTTCTTCAATGATTTAATATCACAGTGGGGGTTATAAGTTATTCCAATAACTTGAATATGAAATAGTAAGAGAATCCTGTACAAACAGTTGTTATATAACACAATTAAGAGATTCTAGTCGTTGGAAGAATAATACTTCTAGCCGCTAGTTAAATTAAGATAAATCTAGCCGCTCGTCGGCGATTCAACCAATAACGGCACGTCTCGCCGAAAATCACCATTATTGACCAATGAGACAGCGTACGGGATAATTTCCGGCCGCTGGATGGCGTGAGCTCGCACTGAGCAAACGCTCGCCACTTCTAATCCAGACACAGAGCCATCAGCTGCGTGCTGCGTGCCTTTGTATTGCGTAATTGTATTAGTACTTTATAAACGCCTCGCTACCTCAGCATGGCACATAAATATTAAAGCCAGTGACCGGTGTAATAACTTGCTGCGTCCTGCCTGCCCTTGTACGTGTAAAATTCAGAGTCCCTAGTCAGCAAAATTTATACCAACGGAATCGTGACTGCTGTTGACGACCGCCATGTAAGCAGATTTGAATTCACTATCTTGTATGTGCTGTTAATAATTGTGCACTTGAACAACATGTCCGGTCGGAGATTCCTCAGAGAGAGATTATTAAGAAACAGATTAGAGTAGGATCAGCCCCTAGATTTGAAACCCCGTCTGTAATTACTTGTAAATGTTGTCCTGTAAATAAACCCCTGTCCAGAAAGCACGCATCTTATCATTCGAGTAGTTAGTTACCTTTCCCCGTCATAAGGCTGCGGCCAACCATACGACTTCGAGATAGGAGATGAGATGCCCTACCAGCTGAGTTAACCACGGTGGAACCTGAGATCAGCCCTGCTTCTGACCTCGAGGTGAGTTAAACTGCCTTCATTTCACCAGCACTCTTCTCTCCCTTTCTTACCTTGTTATACTGTTGAGTCCATATTTCCCCACTTGTAACACTGGTCTCAACGCGGGGACCCATTCATTTCCCCATTTGTACACTGGATCCATAACGTGGGGTTTCCGTATTGTTACACTGGCGGCCAACTTGGGGCCCCATCCTCTCCTCCGTCCCTACACTGTCTAGTCCTTCTCCTCTTTTCCCCATTGTTACACAGTGTAATTTAGTTTTACAATTTTTGTGATTTTTAAAGACTTATTTTATTTTGCAATACGAAGAAGAAATGGAGAATAAATCCCGGTCCAGATTGATATTTGTTTGGATTGTTTAAAAGCTAACATATGAATTCTTAGAGGTCTTAATATACCTTTTCAGAAAAGATCGCAACTAGAGTTGAAACAGCAGTAAGATGTCACGGTAATTTTCCAACCCGATCCTCTCGACTTTGCAAATGAACGTTCTACCAGGTTTTCAACCACCACGCGTGATTACATGGAGATAAATTACCTCTTCCATTTAAATTTATTTTTGGTATGTTTACAAAATGCTATTAATTCACGTTTTCAATCTGGCTACGAAAGCGTCATTATTTGAGCTTAATCAAACGTAACGAGGGTGGTAGATGTTTGAAGATTACGTTCTCATTTGTTATAAGAAAGTACCATTTTTAAACCGGTCATCAAAAGAGTTGTATATGATTCAGCATTCAACCATACACGTATATATGTACGAGTATATTCATTTAATTAGTATTTACACCTGCAAAATTCCATTTTAATACAAATTATTCATAAGCAAATAATTTTCAGTAGGCATTCCGTAATTCCTAAATGGTTTATGATCTAATTATAACAGGCAAATACTAATTCGTGTGATATAGTGCATGGATAATAATAGTTACGGAATTTGGGAAAACATAACCGTTTTGTTTGTCTACATTTTCATACGTAAAACGTTAGATATATCGGTTTCTCCCGGTAACGTTGGCGGAGTGAAAATATTAACATCGTAAATATGTGCTCACCGCGCATTTTGGCGTTTGCCTGAATTTTCAGAAATGTTGCTTTCATTTTGAAA
>JAHDVE020010257.1:0-36040 GCA_022606495.2 Halesus radiatus
ATGATTTTTTTTTAATAATATTAATTATTTAAACTATTTATATATTAAATTATTTACATATTATTATTTATATACACAATATATTATAAAATGTGGCAGTGGAACACAAAATAAATCTGTAAAGTTATATTAATGAACATTTCCTAGTTTTTTATTATTTTTTTTTTAACATGCAGATCAGCTAGATGTTAGATAGCTAGATGCTAGATGCTGATTGCTAAAAGTATGGAAGATCTACAGTCTCTCGTATTTAGGATGAACGAAGTATGTATGAAGATTGAGTTAATGGTGAATGTATTGGAGAAGGGCTGTGATCATGCCTCTATATAAAGGTAAAGGGTCACGCATGGAATGTGGAAATCACAGAGCTATTAGCCTGCTAAGTTCAGTTGGAAAGCTGTATGGTAGGATATTGATTGAAAGGGTACAAATGAAAACAAACATGGATAATTGTATGCAAGAATTGAAAGAGGTGGGCTTGGGCGCGAAAATGAGTAGTCTGCAAGTATGTTGTCTGTTGTATGCTGATGATGCGGTGCTGATTGCTAACAGTATGGAAGATCTACAGTCCCTCGTATCTAGGATGAAAGAAGTATGTATGATGAATGAGCTAATGATGAATGTAAATAAGTCCAAAGTCATGGTGTTTGAAAGAGAAAGTACGAAAACAGTGTGCAATATATTTGTGAATGATGAATACTTGGAGCAGGTCGATGAGTTTGTGTATTTGGGAAGTATGTTTACGAGAGATGGAAAGACTTATAGGGATATTGAAAAAAAGGGTGAATGCAGGAAACTCCATTAACGGAGGACTGAAGGCGGTTGGCGCAAATAAAAAGTTGTCCAAAGAAGCGAAGCTACCAGTCCACAATGGAGTGCTGATACCAATCCTGATGTATGGAAGTGAGGCATGGAACTGGCAGAGGATGGATGAAAGTTGACTGAATGCTGTAGAAATTAGATCTCTGAGACGAATGTGTGGTAAACCATGTATGATCGTGTGAAAAATGTTGAGATTCGTAAAGTAATGATGTAAGCGTAGTGAGCAAGATTTAGAAAGGGACGCTTAGATGGTTTGGGCATGTAGAGCGAATGAACGAAGAGAGGAGTGTAAGGAGAATATGTGACGCGAATGTGAATGGAAGAAGAAGCCGGGGACGCCCGAGGAAGACCGGGCCATGTCAGAAGTGGGAATAACGGAAGATAATGTATGACACGTTGTATGAATGTGAATGAAGTAAGAAGTGTATGCCAAGATCGAGTTGTTTGGCGGTCCGTCCTCTCTGCCTACACCTGCGGGGAAACGGCCTTATTGATAGTTAGTTAGTTAGATCAGCTAGATAGGACGGAGAGCCATATAATTCTGTCTTGATACACACTTTTATTTAAATTTATACACGCATCTCTTTCGTCACTAAAATCCCGGTTAAAACATTTAAAAAACTGTCGGACGTGTTTTATTTCAAAGAGCTAAAATTTTGGCTTGTCAGAATAAATTTCTCATCAAAGTTTTGAAAAAAACAATAATTTACCCATTTGTTAACCGTGCGCTTCTTATAAGGAGTTTAAAAAAAAATAATTATAAAAATATTAGATAGCTATACGCACACACACACACACACACACATATATATATATATATGTATAGCGATGAGGGTGCTGACAGTTTTCATGAAAATATTTTTGAAAGAATATGATGTTTTTAAGGTAGCCAGGGATGAAAATTTTAATATTTATTTAAAAAAATTTAATGTAGATCAAATTTAATAATAACGTTATGAAATATGATTTACATTGAATTTAAAAAAAAATTTAATTATTTCTACGAATTGAAATAAAAACAATTAACAATAATTTTATTTGGTTAATGTACTAACATACCATTGATATTAGAGCTTTGAAGGAAGAACGAAAATAATGTATCATTTTTTTTTATTTCCAGGAGTGGGTAGTTATCGGATGTATGCGTTTTTACAATGTTTTACGTTATTGCAATTTATTTTGTGTATATGTGCAGCAAAAACATTATACCTGAGCCGTAAAAATACTGTCCCCAATGTTGGGAAGTTATTAAGTAGGTCCCATTCCAAAATATAACACAAAGAATATTGTAATGAATTGTGTACTCGGCTATATCCGAAATCACCATCATAACCATAATGAAAATGATCTCACTACTGCAGCAAATAATTATGTGCAGAACCTACTGTGTTGGAGATCCAAAATAAACAAATAAATATAGTTAGGTTAGTTTGGATTGGGTTGGGTATGGTTGGGTTGTGAGTTAAAATTGTGAATAATAAAAAAAAACAATAAAAAATAACGGAGTTGTGTAGGGTGCAATGGGCGAAACGCTTGACTTTTCAATGCACTATACCTTACAGTATCTATACTACATTACACTTTTTAGTACACTATAATTTACAGTATCTAAACTACATACCACTTTTCGGTATACCACACCTTACAGTATCTACACTAGTTTACACCTTTCAGTACACTATGCCTTACAGTATCTACACTACATTACACTTTTCAGTACACTACACCTTACAGTATCTACACTACATTACACTTTTAAGTACACTACATCTTACAGTATGTACACTACGTAACGTTTTTCAGCACACTACACCTTACAGTATCTACACTACATCACACTTTTCAGTACACTATACCTGACAGTATCTACACTATATTACACTTTTCAGTACACTACACCTTATAGTATGTACACTACATAACGTTTTTCAGCACACTACACCTTACAGTATCTACACTTCATTACACTTTTCAGTACACTACACCTTACACTATGTACACTACATAACGTTTTTTAGCACACTACACCTTACAGTATCTACACTACATCACACTTTTCAGTACACTACACCTTCTACACTACATCACACTTTTCAGTACACTACACCTTACACTACATCACACTTTTCAGTTCAGTATCTACACTACATTACACTGTTCAGTAACTTACAGTACACTACATTACACTTTACAGTACACTACACCTTGCAGTATCTACACTACATTACACTTTTCAGTATACTACACCTTACAGTACCTACACTACATTACATTTTTCAGTGCACCACACCTGACAGTATCTATGCTACATTACACTTTTCAGTACACTACACAATACGGCATCTACATTTCACTTTAATTTTTCTTAACACACGAATAATAAAGAAAGGTACAAGTACATGCTAATTTTATGTAATTCTTGTCAAGGCATATGAGACAAAGACGATATCATAAAACAAACATATATTTTCTAACGTTTATCACCGCACTAAGTGACTATTTTCTATGTTCCTCATAAAGAAGTCCATGTCCCACGTTCCTACGTTCCTACATAGGTGGCCCCAACATTAGCATGTCTTTAGGTAGGTGGTAGGTACCACTCCGAGACTTAGGCGCGAGCCTAAAAGGAACTAATGCCCAAAGTTTCAACCGTTCTAGTATGCTACGATGTGCAGTCAGATTCGTACACGCTAAACGAACGATTTTAGCTTTGGAAGTTGAAGGAGAACCGATCCCCTTAAGAAAACCAAAAGTTCAATTCATCGGCTGGTAATATGACCATCACAACACAAACAATATCTTCTGGCTCTTCACTGGCTTCGGGCAGTTATGAGGTTACGACTCTTGTTAGGAGTGCTGTGCATTGCTCTATGACCAAACGTAAGCTGTGTAAACTTATTCAAGGTCGGGAATGAGTAAAATTGTGAATTGAATATTTAAAATAACCATTTTATTATTATATTCCGCTGATTTTTGTCACCAACTGGACAATTAAGCGTAGATGTTCCTTATCTGTTCGTATATACTATGTACCTATTATGTAACAAGCAGGGAATATTCATTAAACGTAATCACTTGAAAAAAATATTTATTTTACAATACTTTCAGTCAAAGAATTGTTAATTCATCATCATTTCCTCAGATGGCAAGAGTATTTTGGATGATAGTTCTAAAACATAGCGGTGGTGTAAGAAACTGAAAAAGCGGATATTTTCTAACAGGGTTGAAACCTATAGTGGAGGGATTAACATTTTGTATCTATTTTCAAAACGAACTTTTCATTGTAGAAACATTAATCATTAAGCAATGCAGGTAATATTTCACAGCCTTTATCAAAAGCAGTATGCGGTTGTGAAACTTTAATTTGTGTATTCCGCTTATAAATAATCGTATTTTTTCTTTGTCTGGTACATGTATTTTCTGGTTGATTTTTCTTAGGGTATCCAGAGCTTTTCAGCTTTTATGGACTGCACGCCACTGCTTGTGAGGTACCTAATTAAAACGTAATTGTCAAAAGCAAACGATAAACGACTTTACGGGGACGGTTAAAAATTATACACATGCCAAGAAACCTACGCCAATATAAGTGTGTAATATTACTAACACAACCGTTTAAAATGAATACGTAGTCTGTCAACAAAATCTAGAAATATAATAAAATGGAACTAAAAACCTTTGTTACTATGGCAACAACGATTTTAAATTTCGATCTAAAAATATTTTAAGTAAAATGCGAGGTTATGTACAATATTGAATTATTTTCGAATCCGACAGGTTGACTAAATTGTTTATTTGATATGTCAGAAAAAAAACCTTTCCATTCGAAAAATAAATTTCCTTAGAATCAAGGGGATTCCGGAAAACGGGTTTCAGAAGGCGTACGCGCAGTGGGAATCGCGTTATACGTGCTGTGTCGAAGCAAAAGGGTGTTATTTCGAGGACTACTAAGGATTTGTACCGATTAGTTCAATAAAAAAAAAAGAATAATTCCGTCCTACTGCTTCTTGACTTACCACTAATTTATGGACATCATTTAATATTGATTTGGAAAATATTCACTTAAAGCATGGCGTTTTTTATAGTTTCATCATTTTCCTAATTGTTTTTGTGTTTAATTCGCAGAACTCCATTTATTTATTTTTTTAAATTTAATGTAAATCAAATTCAATAATGCCATTATTAAGTTCTGTAACTATTTTTAATTTTTATTATTGTTACAGATGTTCCGGAGTTTAAGGCCATCTTCAAACTCTTTTTGAAACTGGCCTAAAACGCCGAAAGCTGTCAAAATAATAAAAACTAAAAATACTTGGAGAACTTAATAATAACATTATTAAATTTGATTTACATTAAATTTTTTAAAAAAATCATCATTTTCCTTTCATCTATTTTCAACCATATTGGTGTTGTCATTTAAAATCATTTAAATGATTGCAGCGCCCTCCATTTTTGTTAACATTATTTTGCCAACCTGTAAATTCTCAAAAAACATAAAAATAGCTTCGTTAGCATAGTTTACTCAACGCGTAACGCACTAGACAAGTTTCCAACTTTTAAATATTTTTCATATAATAATATAAATTTTTAGAAATTAATTTTTTACTTACTTAACTAGAATGATTAGCTAAATAAATTCATTACCAATTTTATACATTCTAATTATTTAGGTTATTTGTTTTAAAAAGGAAATATTTCTTTTTAAATATACCTAGACTTTTTTCATCTTTTATATTTTCATCTGCAAGGCAATTATATATAGTGCCCCCCCCCCCGCGTAGCTAATGGATTGCCTGCCGTATTGTGTATGTACGGTGTGTAAACACATACTGTCGTGGTAAAGTATGTGTGTACTTGTGGCGTGTTAATGAATTCTTTGTGTGTACGAGTTTTATTTTATCTTAAGAAACATTCTAAACAAAGAATTACTTATAGCCAATCAATAATATAATATGGCATTATGGGATGGGGTGGAACTTATAAAAATCACACGCAACTTCTTTACATAACACAAAAATTAATAATAAAAACAATTCTAAACAAGCCATACACATACTCGTCAGATCTTCTATTTAAAGAATTCAAAGTGAGAAAATTAAAAGAATTATATTTCTATCATGTAACTTTGCAAATTTATAAAGATAATATTCTAAACAAAACTGCACCATTTAAAAATAATAGAAACCTTAGACAAACATCATTTCTTCCAATTCCAAAATGCAAAAAAAAATGGAAGAATTTAATTATAAATATCTTGGAGTTAAATTTTTTAATTCATTACCAGAAAAAATTAGAAACATTAATAATGATTTAAAAATTTTAAAACACAACTTAAAAAACACACTGAAAATATACACTGAATAATATAACATAGAAATAAACAAAGAACAAAAAAATAACACACCCCCATACACACAAGCTCAGCTTCATTATAGGGGTACATCTTATATACATATTGAACTTTTGAAAAATATTGTAACCTTGTTTAATTATTAATTATGTATCTTTTTTTGAATAAATTAAATTAAAAAAAAAATAAGTGTTATACTCGAATAGTTATCTCACTGTTAATAGTTTTGTTTCCTTGTATAATTTTTTGGTGGATGTTCTAGAATAAAAGTTAAATAGCCTTTTGATTACCTTGTTTTATATAACTTGTGGTTTCCCTAGATTTTAATTAAGTGGTCTAGATGTGATTGAACCAGGCCACAATATAATATATAATGGGATATTTTTTGAAACGAACAGTTGTCTTGTTCGCCTATCGTGCACAGACCAATTCACTCCGGCTTAGTTGGCTGCCAAAGAAACTTATTGGACCCATACCCAGTTCACCCACCGCCCCATGCCCCACCGCCCCCACCCGCAGGCCGCTCGCTGCTGCAGACCAACTTGCCAGATAGATTATGACAATTTATCGTGCGGATGGACATGTCTTACTTTACTGCTTCGCTGGTCGACTCGTTCACGTTACGTAGGTACCGCGTTTTCGCGAGGTTGTGAAAAATCAGTTGGAATGTTTTGAAACACTTTAAAGTTTTATTGTGCATATAGAAACAAGTATTCATCCATTCATTCACGTTCACAGAACCCTATCATGCCTACATCACCTCATAACAATAATTGCTCATGCACTTACCTAAAAAAATCTAACGAAAATAAGTATTTTAAGAGTACAGATGATAAACTGCATCAGAAGGCCCACATCGATTCTATAATAAAAAGACTGCGTAAATTATATTTCCTTTTCTACTCTCCCAAATCGATCATTATCCTACAATCTCGAAGATGTGTATACTTTGCAGTTTTTCAATCAATAGCTACATATGGTATCGTGCGATGGGAAGGTTGTGCAGCATCAATTCTTTATCCCATGGTCACAATTAAAAAACTATTGCAAAGGATGTAATATAATATACTAATATCTTTATTGTAATTAAATTTAACTATAACTAAAATACATGTATAATATAATAATGTAAGTGTACAGTGGTTTATAAAGAAAAATAGAAAAAAATATAATAACAGTTACAGTTGAAGTATCACATAACCCGCCGCAGTAGGCTAGCCTGTGTTGAGGCAGTAATTTTGCAAATTATTTTATAATTTTAAAATACCTATGAATATGTACTTATATAAAAATATGCTTCGTAAATCGTTGAATCAATAATTTAGAATTTGTGTGAGTGACCGGTAAATGCCCTATCATTACTTTTAATCCAATTTTTTACATTGTGTTTGAATATTTTTTGTGAATCAGATTTTTTTATGCTAACCGGAAGAATGTTGTAAATTCTTATCGCAAAGTACCTCGAATTCCGTTGCCCAAAAGTAGTATGAATTACAGAAATTTGGATTAAATCTTTGTTGCTATTTCTAGTAATACGAGTGTTTAGTCTTTTTTATAGTATTTACTTTTTTTGAATAAAGATGAGTGAGGGATGTTTTAACGTAAATCTAGCAAACGTAAAATACTATCAAAAAAGTTTTTCAAATATCACCCATCACACCCATTAGAGCTACTTTTTAAAAATTAGACATTCGACAGTTATGCACAAAGACAATTCTCATTAGATGAGGAAAAAAATGATTTAATGAATAAAGCACAAAAAAAAATTTACACCGTCACACCTAAAACGGATATTTCCCAAAACAAAAAGAGTTTTCGCCCAACTAAAGTTCTCTTATATGCTCCCAAAATGTTTAACTCATTGAGTACTGATACAAGAAAATCAAAATCTGATATATTAACACCATCAGTGTTCAAAATTGGTTATTTGTCAAGGGATTGAATTATTTTAAAGAATGCCTTCCATTGTAAAATATTTTTATATTTTTTCGCAATATGTATACAAAAAGTATTATCATATGCAATGAATTTCAACTATCATCCATATCCATAACTTCAGATAATATAATAATAAAAATTTATAACAATTCCACCATTCTCCAAAATATATTATCAATTTTTCCTATAAACTTCCAATATTTCCAAAAACCGTTCCTCTAACCTCAAACCCCATTGTTTCACTATTCATTTTTTCCAATTTCCCCTCTAAACTGTGTTTTTTTTTCCCGCCAATAATCCAGCTGCCAAAACCAACCGCTTTGCTTTGAGTACAGTTTAAAAATGGAACACGTTCAAATATAGAGCTAAATATTTCTAACATGTAATACTACTCCACACGCTTTACCGTATAATATGGGCTCTGTCAGTTTGATGGACTTAAATAAATGTATTTTCAGATGATAAATGAATCCAAAATGTTACTATTTTCCTGTCTTAGACGAAGTAACGTTAGGTGTTCTACCTTGCCATATCAAGTCATTTACAAAATAATCAACAATGCTGTTGACAGCCATTAACTCAGAATTTTTTTTTTCTATTGTCATTTATGAAACACACGCCCAAACCAGCTATTTGGCATCCAGTATTATGTATATAATATGAACAATAATCTCTCATCGGAGGAAACGGTAAAATTTTTTTATGTATGTATTTTTTTCATATCTGAAATTTACCAAACACATCTAAAATCATTGTCCTAAAATAGCATTCATGTCATTATAAAACAATTAAGAAAACAACTGCCATCGTTAAAATGGGGGGAAAGTGATTTCAACTGTAAGTACATATTATTAATGGTCACAAATGATTTCTAAGTAAATCGGTTTTACAGAAAACATTAATAAATCAATTCAAACACCACAAAACTTATGAAATTGGGTAGGGGTAAATAAAATCATATAAATTATCTTAATGTGGGCTAACCACAGTTTCAAGATGGCCTTGTACACCGAAACAGCTGTCAGAATATTAATAAGAAAATTGAAGTATTGTTTAAAATAACACAAATTATTATTTTTCATTTACTTTATATAAAAAAAAATTAAAATGAGTTATACAAATTAAACACAATAACAGTAATTAAATAAGATTTTATTATTTACGAAATTGATATGAAGTATCTCGTTTACACGAATGTTTAACCGTTGGAGTGCGGTGTAGCGCTATGGCGCTGCATGCGTTAGCTACGAAAATTGCGACGAAGGGCTTAGGCGCTGCGTTTTTCGGTATGCGTTTGTTGATCCTTACAAGAGCAGGTGTTCCATTTGAGAGCGGTGTATTGCAGTTGGCGTATATATGGAATATATTGTTTGTTCTGTTATAATAAATTAAAACGATATATTTCACCATGTTGGATCTTAGTTCTATCGCGGACGATGTATCAAAGGACGGCGACATTAAGATGATGAGCCCTTCGATCTGAAAAATGGAGACATTGATGACGGAAGTACGATTATTGGCCATCGCAATAATAGAATGCGAATAGAAAGGGAATTTTCTCCATATGCGCCCGTTGTAAGACGAGACTACACGACCTTTGCACAGGAAAACACAATTGTGAAGCGACATAATTTTCTTTTTCTTTCTCTATTTATTTAGTAGTATTAGTTTTTTTACTAGATACATGGGATACAATTCATTTTACGTTTAATATCAAAAAGAATCATTAAATTTGATTCATATTTGTCCAAGTTATTGCATTTTTAGTTAATATCGTATTTATTTACTAATAACCCAATTTATCAAAAGCTGTTACCTACTTGCAAAATCAGTACAGCACTAAAACGGTTAATATATAAATATAAACATGTTTCGGAAACGAAGCTCCACTCATCAGGATAGACAAAATACTAAAAAAAATATTGACAAGTATGGACAAATAATAAACATACAAAAATAATGATGTAAAAATAGACAAATTACAAACATAAACAAAAATTAACAATAAGTGATGAAATTAGATAAGTAATTAATAAAAAAATGTAAAAATAATTGAAATTAGGAAAAATATATTTTTTAATATTAAATAATAAATTTACATTGGAAATATAAAAATTTAATTATTTTCATTATTAATATAAATAAAGTCAAGAAAATAACAAGGCTTAAAAGTACAATAATAATATTGATTATTATTAAAATTTTTGTTTATAATATTTTAAATATAGTTATTAAATGTGAAAATAAATTTAACAGAAAGCTATTTAAAAAAGATATGTATTTTATTAAAAATAAAATTTAAATCATTAGTAACACTTCTAAAATAAATATAATATCAATTTTAATTGTAAATTATTTAATACCAGTTTTAATTGTAAATTATTTAATATCAATTTTATTGATAATGACTGAATAAATTTATTAAATAAATTTTCTTATTTATTTTTATGTGGTTACTTCAGAGCTCAGCTGCCTGGAGACAATAGGAATAAAGCATCCCCAATTTAAAAAGTCTGAAAGAAGTGAAGAAGGGAAGAGGAAGAAGAAGGTTGGGAAGTATTTGGCTATCCAGATCTTGTAACTAAAAATGACCAAAGTCGATTTAAGCTGTTAGTAGTTTAGTTTTATGATACAAATAAAACGACGATTTTTTAGTTGTAATTTTCAACCTGTCTTCAAGTCAACTTAAAAGTAAAAAAAAAACACCTACCTGAACAAAATTTATACTAAAATAATGTATGTACTCCCTGTCCCTTTTCAGCAGTATTTTTTAATATATTATTATTCAGCATACAGTTTATTACAGTCGGTTTTTATATAAAGCGCTATAAAACATAACATAAAAGAGGAAATCATTAAAACGGAAAAAGCTTTTCCCACCCAACCTACGTTTTCTTTTTGTTGTATGTAAAATAAGTGTTATTATTTATTATCATTAAACAAGTGAGCCACGAATATATGATATATGTATATACAAAATATTGTATTATGTATATAATAAAAATGAATTGTTACAATACACATGAATTACTACTCTTCAAAAAAAGTGCCCATTTTATTGTTGATAATTTTTTTGCTCAGTTATTTTATACATTATGAAATTAGTGGAATCTCTCGATCCGATTGGTAAGGATATTTGAATTGTAATCTTAGTAAAGTTCACCAATAGATCTACTATATAGAATATTCCCGACTAGCTCTATCTCAGGGTATATAGATGTATATATATACACATATATATATAAATCGTGTTATCAGTTCGGTTATAGACAATTTGAGAAATCACCGCTTCTAGGTAGATACAAATATAAACACATACATATAAGTGAAGGCAAGAATAGGGAATTCAAATAAAACAATTCTGTATTGCTATTTAAAAATACCTGGCAGTCAGGTCTATATTTTTATAACCGCTTGTAATGCTCTAGGAAAAGCTATAAATCCCTCTGTGGACGTATTTAGATCATTAAAGGATAGAATGAAATGATGACTGATTTTAGATTATTTCTGTATTACCAAAAACAAAGTGAAATTTTAACGATACCGGTTTTTGGGCAAACCTCTGGTCAGGCGACTGCGTTGTCTAGGTCTCAAACTAAAAGTGAGCTCGCAATCTCTCCTCCGAAGCCACCTTGCGGCTTCCTCTTGTTACCGTTTCCAAAAACGAGTGGCTAGCATTCGATTAGGCCCGAACCAATTTTATGAAAAACTAGTGCCTATTTATGAATAATCCCGGGGTGGTTTGTCAACCTGAGTTGATAGGGACTTGCTTCATAAGAAATATCAAGTTTATTTATAACATCTTATCCAAAATGTTGGATATAACTCATAATATTCAATAGAAAACCACACCTTTTCATTATGTGTTTCAAAATAGTATAAAAATAAAATTAATAATCTCTTAAGAGAAAAACTCTACAAAGGCTAATTTGATTTATTATAGGATGACTAAGAAATGCAGCGCCCGTGTTAGAGTATATTTTTTATTTATTTATTTATATCTATATATTATACAGTACCATTTTACATCATGCGTTTTTTTAAGTATAATTAAGGTTTTGTATGGTGTTTTATAATGTGCAGTGTAAGGTAAGTTTGAAGAGGTAATACTGTGAATGGAGTGATATGTGTCGTGACCACCTAGGAGAACCTGTGCTGAAGTGTTTAGGTGGATGTGTTAAATGTGGTACAAGTATTGATGTGTATTGATTAGTTTTGCTACATGCATGTAAATTAGATATAGAATTTGAAGAGAAATACATTTTCTTGTTTTTGTTTTGGTTACAGTAAGCAAATCCTTTAAAAAATAATAAACATGTAATTATAGATGCTTTCGACTAAGTTTGATAATATTAAAGTATATTCCACGGAAAAAAAAGAGAAGGGACTATCAAGTAAGAGCAGTAAATTATAAATTAAATTAAATTAATAAAAGAAAGACAAATATTCCCTGGTTACGAATAACCTGACAATATTTGAAAATCTCCTACTACCATCACAGTAAGCGGAATATGTTGCTTGGTCGTAATGGAGGACTTAGCCAGCCGAGGAATTGAACTCACGATGCCTGGGTGAGACTCTAATGCGATGCCAACTCAGCCACTGACCGGTCAGTATTTTATGTATTGGGCTATGTTTGGTTTGGTTTCATCATGTTTTGAATAACATGAATACCTCGTTTTTTGACCCAGGCTGTGACATGTTTTTTTAAGATTAATTGTAGATCATATTTACAGTTAGTAGTTGTTTCAGAGTGATGGGCATGCAATAATAAAATTTGATTGCGTTATGAAAAAACTATTGAAGTAATGGTTTATGATTACTTTGCTTAACTTATTTTTTCCCGCTATTCTTGAATGACAGTCCACAAAATTTGTAATGAGCAACACAGATCAATTTTTAAATTTAATTTTTATGACTGTCGTTTTCATAATTTTGAAGGTTTGATTTTTTTAAAGCCACCAATACGCTTGCTTGAAATCTTGAATGGTACGCGTGACATCTTACGTGCGTAGTTTTATCGGTTACCAGTAAGGACATTTCCACACGGGCCGGTATGAAATCAAAAAATCAGAAATGAATAATTTAGAAATAATTAAAATAAAATACGTATTTTAAAATAATTTGTATACCGCAGTGTGCGAGCCCATGCAGCGCGACACTGCGCAAAATTTCACATATTTTTAATGAACGCTGTCCGCCGACCCGTGAGGGAGCGGTCTAAGTTGTGTCAAAACCTGCCCACGAACCACAGTTTAATACTCTTATGGTTTTAATAGTTTTTAAATAACGATTTATTAATACTACATATAATTATAATATCTAATTAAATCTACATGTTCAGTTCCTTGTTTTGATTAAGACCCAGCATTTTTTTTAAATACTTCAAATTTTATTTTTCTTAATTTTCTCAAATAATGGTACAAAAATTTGCCAGGAATAATCATTGTAATTAAAATAACTAACATTCGGCAAAGATTTTCACCGTAATTTCCTTTCAAAATACGATTGTAGTTGACAGACATTTTAGTAATATTTTTTTTTATATATAAACATAATTTAAAAAAAAATTAGAGAGAGAAAAATTATTTTCGTTTTACGCAAACCCTAAAAATATTTCAATTCCTTCAACTCTCATCATTATAATTGATATACATATACTAATAGGACAAGATGCATGCATTCTGTATCAATTGTTTGCGAAATAACATCCATCATTTCTAAAGAATTATTAATAT
Organism: Halesus radiatus; assembly: GCA_022606495.2. NCBI lineage: Eukaryota > Metazoa > Arthropoda > Insecta > Trichoptera > Limnephilidae > Halesus > Halesus radiatus. The sequence continues at coordinate 13,846 of JAHDVE020010257.1, forward strand.
TTGAGAAGTTTCTTATTATTTTATCAAAAACCGCCTGTCTTAAGATGGTTTGAGCCCAGCACAACAGTAACACAAAGCCACGAAGGCAGAGCAGGACTTATCTCGGCCAACTTGCCGCGGTCTCCACGCGGGTAGCGGGTAGCGGGTAGGAGCGCCACCCTCGCGCCGCGTCGGTAACAATGTGTCATAATGTATGCACGTCTAAAGGAGCCCTCAGGGAATATTGCGAAAGCGGCACAAAGGAGCCAAGGAGTCAGCAAAGTAGTTGTTGAGATAATGACCTGTGTCGTATACAGGATTTAATACCCAGCCAGCTATTTTTTTTTTTTACCTTTTTTGTAACATTACATTTTATTTTATTTAAGTGCAGAGATTTTATGTAAGACATGTAACTGTAACTTTATCTAATTTCTAAAGGCATCGCTGAAAATCAGCTACACTGCGGGATCCAGAGTGACCTCTTTGTCAATTGCTAAAATCATATAATATGTAAAAATAAAAATACGAAAAATAAGGCTAGCCGCGCACACTGCGGCGGCCAAAAGATCTTCAAATTTGTATGAAAATACGAGTATATTCAGATTACAGTCAGATATCGCTGTACAGTCAGATATCGCTGATGGGCTGCCATGGCTGCTTGCAGCCAAGTGCGTTTTTATTTTTGCTGTTGTTTTTTTCTGGTTTGATGTTTCATTTAGGTTATGTTAATATTATTTTCTTCAATAATTAAATGAGTTGTAATTTGCTCCCACGGTCTTCTAAAGGAGAAAGATTTAGAGGTAGTTCAATTTCGTCATATGAGTATTTTCTACTTTCAAATCCAAACCTCCAAGCAATCCCTCTTAAGAACCAATAATCGTAAGCTACATTATTGATGCTAAAATCGTATATTTGCTACTATATAAATAAATAAATTAGAAACCTCTTTCAGGCTATGTTAATTTATAGATTATTCCAAGGTTTTTGATACTATTGACCATTGTAAATGACTAAAAATACTAAAATTATAGGAATCAGAGGAAAACTTCTAAAACTCTTTGAAAAATACTTAAGCAACCGATGCATGAAATTGAAACTATTGAACACATCAAGTAAAAAAAAAGAAGTTTATGGCAGGCGTTCCTCAAGGTTCCATATTAGGTCCAATTTTGTATATTATTTATGTATCATTTATTAAATACATTTTTAGACAAGTAAAGCACTTTGTGTATGCGGATGATACTGCTTTGGTAATTTCTAGCAGTGATTTGCAAACATGTATGGACCTTTTACAAAAAAGACTACATTGAACTTTTAAAATGGTCTCATGATTCTGGATTAATTATAAATAAAAAAAACTAAATTGATGCACATAAGATCCCCAAATGCAAAGGTATATATTACACCTGAAATAAAAACACATATTTCAGATTGTTTACACGATGGAATTCCTGCATAGTGCACATGTGAAAATGTTGAACTTGTGAAATCATATGTTTATTTAGGTGTCATTATTAATTGTTTTTTGAAGTGGGATTTACAAATAAATAAGGTTTGTGTACGATTAAGATTAATTGTTAGTAGATTTAAATTAAAATTCTTTGTTCCAATCTGTACACTTCGAATAATTTATTCATCATTAGCGGAATCTGATATAAGTTATGAAATTACAGCCTCGGGACTTTCCTGTAAAACAAACATCAATCATGTTCAATCAGTACAAAATTCATTGGTTAAATTATTAGCTCTTAAAAGTTTATACGAACAAAGGCATAATATTCCATACTTTTATCAAATTCTCAAAATTCTTTCAGTTAGATCAATTCTGTGGTACAAAATTATATTTTAGCACATTAATAACCCTATATTTAATACAAATAGACTAGAGCACAATTACAATACTCGTGTCAATTTTAATAAAGGATTAATGGCTCCTGAGCATAAAAACAAATATGGACTAAGAACTTTAGAACACATGATTCCTAGTTGTATAAATATGTTAGGGCTGAAATAAAAAAATAAAAAAACTGTATTAACACTAAACCATTAATAAACATATTTGTAAAAAGCATTAACTTTGTGGCTCGCCATAATTTACAATAAAACACATAAATTTGTTGTAGACCACTTTTAACAAGGACACAGGGGTTTAGTCCCATTCTTAATATTTTTCCAATAAATCGCTCTGTTCTTCCCGGAAATCCTACAATTACCCTTACCCATTTGCTTACCCCCCACTCCAACACCTAAAATTTATATATCTTGTCAATATTCTATATCATAGGTTAGTTTTAATATTCTCCTGATGAAGGAAGGGTGCTTCCGAAACCGGTAGAGTTTTAATAAAATAAAAGTGGTCTACAACAAATTTATGTGTTTTTTATTGTACATTAATAAACAAATTGAAAAATTGGCTAACTGAAGGGAGCTATTTGTATTAGAAATAAGGAAATATTATTTTATTTATGATTTTTGCTTTCGTTTATGCTTTTATTTTATTCATTTTTTTTTTAAATATGTTTTTTGCAGAATATTTTAGAGTAATATTCGTGATAAATATTTATGTTTTTAGCTTGTTACATATGTTTTTATTTTATATATTGTTTTTTTTAATGTTTTTATTTCACATATTTTGTAACCTTGTCTGTAAATTTTATGTTTTAAATAACAAGCTCCCGTTAGACAAACTACAAAAAAGTAGTTTATCGGGACTTTTTTGAATTGTATTTTTTCTCTTGTAAAAATAAATAAAAAAAAATTGTTAAAAGATTCCAAACTAGTTAGAAAATATTTTATTATTTGAAAAATGATTAAAAAAAACTGTTTGCTAGAAGGAGTTATATTATAAACTATGAATTTATATAAAAAAATTAAATCTATAGAAACATTTCGAGCGAAAAAGTACTAAGTATGCTTCAGTATTTTCATTATGTTTTTTCCTCCTTGTATTTTCGGTCCACGAAATAATAAACCCCGCCTTAAAAAAATCTCAGTTTCTGTCAAAGCGACATTTGGAGACGTAAAAAAATTGACAGGTCCCGACTCGCTTCGGTTTAATAATTTCGTCCAGGAACACAGATGGCCCTGTCAGTCGGTTTTTCACCTCAAATGCTCCACTATTATTTCATAATACCCAAAAAATGGTGCAAACCATTGGAGTGTAAAAAGTTGTAAAAAGGCTAAATAGTGCGGTAGTTTCAGGAAATGTTTACATTTTAGTACATTGAGAATTATACATCGCAATACCATCATGAATGAAACGACGGACACATCCACATCAAAATACAGTTCCTCAAATTACCCACCTACGACAATTATCTATTTTCCATTCGTTTCTCCAATATTTTTCATGACTACTTTCACTTCTAAGAATGTGGCGAAGACATGCAGTTTTTATTCTCTTTAAGTCAGTACCCAAAAATACACAGTTTGTAGTCTGCTAACGCAAGAAATACTATACATGATTTATCTGTAAAATCTTTAAGGGTAGTTAAGGAAGTATATAAGATTTCAAAAGACCGACATTCTCAAACTGTAATCTTTTAAATTTTATACTAAATATGTACTGGAATTTAGGTAAAACGTTCAAAATTGTCTTTAAATTTTTTTTATATGTATACCCCACAAGAGTCCCAACTGCTTCCTGGAGTCTGGAGCCAGTGAGACTATGGAAACTCCAATTGGGGAATGTTGACCTGGTCACCAAACATGGCTAAAAACCATTTCAAGCAACGTTTCAATTCCGAATGGTGGTCTTTCACCAGGGCGATACTGAGAGTATTCTTCCACTCTGGAACGTGCGCAAATATAGTGCATATTATTTTTAAATGAATTAATTGTGGAAAGCACAAATTAATTAAATAAAATTTAATTGCGCACGCCGGGATTTGAACCCGCGACCTTCGGATTCGTAGTCGAGAGCCATACCCCTCGACCATGGAGGCCGTCTTAAATGGTTTTAAAACATTGCTTGTTTTCAGACATTTTAGTATGTATTTCATGGAATATAAATGCTAACAGTTTTATTTTTATTTTTTTTAATATCTTGTACATTTTCCTAACTACCCGCGTAGAATATGCATATAAATAATATGTACTATTGCTTGAATTAGCAAGACTACGGAAGGATGTTTTGGGCCATTTTAGTTAATTGAATTATTTTCCATGGTGCATTCTAACAGAGAGTATTCTATATGATCGTGTTGAAAACCGTTTCTCCCTTTCCAAGTGGGCAAAATTTCGAAATGTTTATCCAACCACCACGTCATTTTGTATCTTTAAAAACATTTAAAAATTGCAAAAACTATCTTTTAAACACCTTTTTATCATATTTAACCCAATACTAAGTATTAAGCACGTAGCGACAAGGTAAAATCCCATTTTTCGTTCATGGCGTCTTTGCGTAATCTCGTTTGAATGGAATCCGGTAAATGTTTTGCCATTGTATTTAGGTTTCGCCAAAGCTCGGGCTTTCCTTTATTGCCGAATGACGAATAATTTCCATACAGGGCTTAAAAGCTCCCGGGCTTAAGTTATTTATTGTCACCTTTTTTTCCTTTCCGCTTTTCAAATTTTTTCCACGCCCGCGCTATTGCAAAGTACCTAAGCCAGCTAACGAAAATCCACAATAGACTTAAAATACATTAAAGTTTTTTTTGTCGCCCATTGAATTCATAATAACGCTGTGCGGGAACAGATATTTGCTTTTAATTTAATACAGTATACATCTAAGATTTTTTTTGGTAGTTCGACAAAAAACATTTTAATAAATAACATTTTTATCCCAATCTATGAATCGTTGTAGTTAATTAAAAATAACATACAATTTTCGTATTGCAATTTTAAAAGGCAATTTATTTCAAAATTGGTTATAAATTTTTATTTGGGCCATGGTCAAGGGGTAAGGCTCTCGACTACGAATTCGGAGGTCGCGAGTTCAAATCCCGGCTGTGCTGTTTTACAATTAATTCATTTAAAAGTAATGTATAATATATTTGCGCACATTCCAGAGTGGAAGATAAAACGTTGCTTGAAATGGCTTTTTGCCGTGTTTGGTGACCAGATCTCGAATACCCAGGTATTTCCCCACCTTCCTCTTCTCCTTCTCCGTCCCCTCCCCAATACCTTCAGCCTCACAAAATTCCCCAATTGGGGATGCCATAGTCTCACTGGCTCCAGTCGGTTGGTAGCAGTTGGGACTCTTGTGAGGTATTCATATAAAAAAATGTTAAAAAAGTGTTACGTAACAAAAGGGTAACCCAAAGTTAAATCCTAGCTCCTCGTCATAACAAATAGCTGGTCAACCAATTACGACGTTTCCCTCAAATGCTCACAGTAATCAACCAATCAGATGATTTTGCCGATCAAATAAACCAATGAAAGCCATACATTCATGACTGACCGATATAACAGAGAATAACGCGAAGCGACTCGAGCGCCTCCGGGTATCCCTGTGTGGGACCGACGACCGATCGGACCAGCTATCCGTCAACAGCGACTGTGTAAGAGTTCGCTGGTAAAGTGCTATTTTGTCAACCAAATCTTAAAGGCAACGTATTCAGCATGCGGGTTTGAACCCCCATAGCTATTCGTGCCCGTTCACTGTAAAACACCTAAGATGGTGACTTGTAATTTAAAACGAACTTAAACTCAGTGTGGACACATGCCCGACTCTTGGGCTCCTGCCGGCGGCTCCCGCCGACCACATCAACCATATCAATGCAAGATGCCACCGTTCCGATCTTCTCATGTAAGCTGTTTTCTACTTACCCTCTATTATGTGTTGTACTTGCCCTTGCCATAATTGATACACCCGGTTTTAGAACTCCATCAGAGAGAGAGTATTGTGTTTAACTTCATATCAGGAATAGGACCCTTTTATTAGTAATACGATTGCACATAACCTGTAATGTCTAGTACCACTGTACAATAAATTCTGAGACTGAAAGTACTCCCTCGTCTCATTTAAACGTAGAAAAGAAAATGCCTCAAACCCAATTATAAGACCGCGGTCGACTCACTCGACCCTGAAGGAGAGAAAAACGTCATTGCTGTACCGGAATCTGGGCTAACCATTGTCCGGACAAAGACGTACCTGCCTTGGAGACTAACACCTGGGTTAGTCACGCCGATATTCTTGTCTCCCCAGTTTCACTGAAATACAACACTGGCATCCAACTTGGGTCTTTCTTCCTTCCCTACCTCCTAACCTTCCCCTTTCCCATCATTTCAAAACACAACAAAAGATACAGAACTATACATCTAATAAATAAATTATTTCGGCAGGTAACAAAAGGCTAAAATCTATAAGTCCATGTTCTTCTGTCTTCTTCTATCTTTTCCCATATATTTATAACGCGGGGCACTTCACCTTCTCTACGATAAAATAAGGCATTAAAATTAATTATTTCCACAAGAATGATCACTCCGAGGCACTCGAATTAGTAAAATAATAACTATCACCCCTGCATAAAAAAGAAATGCTCTTCGTCTCATTGAGATGTTCCAACCAATCTCATGGTTGGATAACATATCATCGTATCTCAATATTCGATCCCCATACGTGGCATTTTTTTATTAGGCCGCGGGTACCTCGTTCGCATACATTACCAATGGCGGGACACCCTATACCTACATACCCTCTACCTGATACAACCTGTGTGTCGGGCTGCATGGCACAGGGGGCTCATGCTAATAAGAATAAATTGAACCGGCGAATATAATCCAAATGCTGAAAGGAACTCTCAAAGGGGTGGCCCAAAAAAGATCGCCTTATAGATTTTTTTTTCTTTTTTTGCGTAAATTTTTTCCTCGTTGTAATGTTTCGTAAGTTTTAGTTGAAAAAAATGGCACATTTAAAAAATATTTAATACATATGAAACTGCTATGTTGTTGTCCAGATTTGTACGCTAGTTACTATTTGTTTATTTCATGCCGCTAAAAGTTAATACGTTTTATGGAATGAACAGTAGAAACCAAGTTGATTTAATCTACCAAGATTACTCTAATGCCTTCGATAAGGTAAACCATTTCACCCTCATTCAAAAAAATGTTTTTATTAAGCATCCGTGGTGACTTACTCACATGATTGACTTTATATCCTCGGAGTTGACTTCAGTGTGTCTCAGTTGAGAGTTTTTTGTACCTTCCGGCGTATTTCAAGGTTCTCATTTAGGGTCATTATTATTTAACGCATATCTGATTTTTTTTTATTATTTAAAAATTGATGTATATCATATTTAATTTGTTATTATTGAGTTCTGAAAGTATTTCATTTTTTATTATCGTGACAGCTATTTCGGCATTCGAAGTCTTTTTAAATTGTGGTTAGGTCACGTTGAGATGACTTATTTATATGATTCTTTTTATATATATATGATATTCAGAAATGTTTTTATATTTATTTATTTATTGTATTATATAAACTTCTATGGGCCTTTATATGTATAATTAGTTATGGTAAACAGGTGCAAAACACATCACATTAGGTACATAGATAAAATAACGAATAAATACAGGAATAACATAGTGTAAGTACCATTGCAAGTAATTAGTTACAGATTCGAATTTTCAATACATACCAGACATTTACTGATACTTGTAATCTAAGAAGAAAACATTGTTATAAAAAATCTTTAGAGTATACCAGACACGATACTCATATCAATGAAGTTGAATTTATCAGAGACCTTGAGGTAACACTGTATGGTAATTTTAACTTTATTACACATACTAATGAAGTAATCAACGAAGCCAATGAAATGGTTTGATTTATAATTCGCGCATCAAAACCTTTCCGCAATATAAATACTGTACTCTCCTTACACCACCCATATATATCCGCACACATTTAGAACACCACACACCGATATGAACATCTTTCTACCAAGCCCATATTGAAAGAATCGACATAAATATTTAGTAGGTTTTATCAACAAAAAAGTAGCTTGACTTTCAGGTGTCGGTTAGTCAATTAAAGATTTTGTTTGAAATTTTTAAAACATGTAAAGCATTTAAATCCATTAAAATAATTTCGCAGATATTTCAGATTTGAAGAACATTCGACATACTATACATGAAATAAAATAAGAACGCTTTGTGTAATACCGTTAATTTTTATTTCATACTAGCTGGTGTGTACCCGGCCTTGCTCGGGTACAATAAATGATTTGACAGCGAAAGTAACTATCTCAAAATAAATAAATATTCATTTGAATATTTTATTTCATTCCAAACGTTTATTTTTTCAAAATATATCTAAATTATAAAGTTCTTAAGTAGGTACATACTCGTGTTTTCCATTTTGAAAATATTCTACCAAAACAAAACTTCTTCTTTTAAACATGCAATCTGTGGCTAACCAGAGTGGGGTTAAATCTATGGGCTAACCTAAATAAAACATGACGGGTTCAATGTTTTTCATACTAATTTTACAACGTTATAGCAACAGTTTTACATATTGGATTTCATTCAAACTACTCTCCAAACCTTTCCGGGACTTAAAAGAACAAGCTGTGCTATTTTCAGTGAAACCGGTCCTCTAATTTTCGAGAAAATCGTGGACAAACAAACAAACAAACTTACATTGATATATATATATAGATTAGCGAATCTGGTATTATTCGGTAAATAGTACGATAAATATGTGGTACCGAATAAGGAGATCGTTTCATAAGCACGAGTAAGCAGTACATTTTTTAATCACAAATATAATATGACCAAAACAAAAAGAGATTTTTTTTTGTGTCACCCTTTAACCCACCTGGTTTGCGAGGGAAATTTAATATTGGCGAGATCGAATTTTAAGACGAGAAGATGAGATCTTGCTTCCCTGATAGGCTAGACGCTAGACGCTGGGAGGATGCTGGTTGATGTATCCATTTCGTAGGGCGAATGTCAAACCATAAGAATTTTAAACTTAATTTAAAGATATTTTCATTACTTGTTTACATTTACTATTTATTTACAGACTTAACCTTACAGGATTCATTGCATGGGAAATAGCGATATATGGTAAAAAAAGTTCAAATAACCTAACCATTAATTGTTTTTGTATTTAAATCGTAGAACTCCATTTAATTTTTTTTTTTTAATTTTATGTAAATCAAAATTAATATTTTTATTGTTGTGACAGCTGTTTTGGCGTTCAGGGCCATTTTACGGCCTCCATGGTCGAGGGGTAAGGCTCTCGACTACGAATCTGGAGGTTGCGGGTTCACATCCCGGCGTACGCAAGAAAATTTTATTTCATTAATTTGTGCTGTTTCACAATTAATTCATTGAAAAAGAATATACAGTATATTTGCCCACGTTCCATAGTGGAAGATACTCTCAGTATCGCCCTGATGAAATACCATCATTCAGAATTGAAAAGTTGCTTGAAATGGCTTTTAGCCGTGTTTGGTGACCAGATCTGAATAGCCAGGTATTTTCCCACCTTCTTCCCCCCCTTCTCCTTCCCTTCCCCAATACCTTCAGCCTCACAACATTCCCCAATTGGGGATCCCATAGTCTCACTGGCTCCAGACGGTTGGGAGCAGTTGGGACTCTTTTACGGTAATCATATAAAAAAATATATTAAAAAAAACTGCGAACTTGCCGAACTTACAAATAACGTTATTAATTTATTAAATTTAGAAAAAAAAAACTAACCCTAAGCTCTATATGAAAATGCTTTTTATTTATTTTCTTACATTTGATAAATAAAGTGTTTTATTTCATGTTTTTATTCAATGGGATTTATTGTATTGCGCTATCCCTGCAACTTACTTTTTATTTATTTTTAAATTGTATTAATGTTATCGATTACTTTTTATTAGAAGGAGATTAAATTAACATAATTTTTCAGTGTTACTTAATGATTTTTTTTAAAATAAGCCAAAAGAGACGAGGAACTTTTTAGCTTCCGGACTTTTACAACTATTTCGAAAAATTCAAGCTAAATATTTTTTTCCTTATATAAATCGTTTAAAATCATACCAATGTACATGGTAATAATACAAATAAAAACAACATGGGGTTTGTGAAACTAAATCTAATTTTAACACCTGCGTAAATAATAAAAAAATTAAAAACAAAAAAAAAACAAATATAAAAGTAACAATTATTATTTTTATAAACAATAATTATTAATCTAAAACACTCATCCAAATTGAAAAAACCTTCCGAGCAAAGATAAATGTCGCCGGCAGGACTCGAACCCGCACCCTTCTAATGTCCGGTCAGATGCTCTACCGTTGAGCTACGTCGGCTTATCGCAAACCCGCCAAGTTAATCAATATATACTAGTGTTCCATTCAATAATTACTGTTTTTATTATATTTTCACCTGTAAACAACCAACTTTATTAGTATGAGAGAGGCTTGTAACGGCTAAATCCCTCAAATAGATGGCGTCGAGACAAAAGTCGTGCGGGTTCGAGTCCTGCCGGCGACATTTATCTTTGCTCGGAAGGTTTTTTCAATTTGGATGAGTGTTTTAGATTAATAATTATTGTTTATAAAAATAATAATTGTTACCCTTTGCACTATGCACAAAAATCTTGTCTTAAGTTTTAAAGAACTTTAGTTTATCAATTAATAAATATAAAAGTGTACAACTGGAGTCCTGCACATTTATCTTTGCTCGGAAGGTTTTTTCAATTTGGATGAGTGTTTTAGATTAATAATTATTGTTTATAAAAATAATAATTGTTACCCTTTGCACTATGCACAAAAATCTTGTCTTAAGTTTTAAAGAACTTTAGTTTATCAATTAATAAATATAAAAGTGTACAACTGGATCTCAAATTTGTTGAAAAAAATATAATAACTTGCACAGTTACCTCTGCAGAAAAGTTTGTTATAAAAATGGGAGGGAATGATAATTTGTCCAAATTGGTAATAAGTTACGTATATTTAGTGGTCGGACTATGGTTGTGGGTCCATACTATGTTGACGGCTGGATACCGAATCAGGCTTTCCCAGGCATGCAGAAATATACGTACGAGAAATGACTATACGTAGATCGACGCAGTATGTATTTATTACGCGAATGTTATCAACTCTAATTAAAAGTATGCCTTACATAGAAGAAATAAATTGTCCCACTATTATAAAAAGCCAGTGAGGTTGGGCTTCGTTGAATTCCAAGATTGTGTTACCTAATACAGAATTTGTTCCAAATTCAATCGCCCTCTTTTGAACTCGACTGCTTCATCAACATATTACAGTTCAGTACAGCGCCTCATGTACGGCGCTTGCACTGATAGCAGTATGTTGACCTACTCATAAATATTTTTAATTTGTGTGTCATCATGACAGTACTAACTGCTTTTATTTTTTTATTTTTTTATTTCCTTATAACGTTGATATTTTACTGATATGCACACATTATGTATAATGCATATGACTTAATTGACAACTCTGTATTCATGTAGGAATACCTAAACGTGAGTTTATATATAGAACGGTGGTGTTCCAAAACAGGGTAAATGGAATATCCTTGACAGACGACCCAGGCAGAACGTAGTTAGTCAGGGCCTACTCATTAATTTCCATGATAGGTAGGTACCCTCAAGATTGCAGAGAAGTAGAGGATGCACAATATTACGACCATGACAAGCTTTTGCTATTACTAACAATTTGTCGATTTTTTTAGAGTGCAGATTTTTCTTTTGGTGTATAATTTTTACTTAAGCACGAGTGTACGTATATCTGATTAATTCCTTGTAATGGATAACCACAGAAGTTTTGAATTTTTTTTATTTTTTTTTTATTTCAAATCATATTGTATTGTACTAATTGTAACATGAATAATAATAATAATTGTAACAAGAATATTGTAACATTGACGGCCTCCATGGTCGAGGAGTAAGGCTCTCGACAACGATTCCGAAAGTCGCGGGTTCAAATCCCGGTGTGAGCAAGTAATTTTTATTTAACTAATTTGTGTTGTTTCACAATTAATTCATTTAAAAAATAATATATAGTATATTTGTGCACGTTCCAGAGTGGAAGATACTCTCAGTATCGTCCTGGTGAAAGACCACCATTCAGAATTAGAACGTTGATTGAAATAGCTTTTAGCCGTGTTTGGTGACCAGATCTGAATAGCCAGGTATTTCCCCTTTCCCCCCCTTCCTCTCCCCCTTATCTTTCACCTCCCCAATTCCTTCAACCTCACAACATTCGCCAATTAGGAATGCCTTAGTCTCACTGCCTCCAGACGGTTGGGAGCAGTTTGGGACTCTTGTGCGGTATTCATATAAAAAAAAAATAATAAAAAAAACATGAAACATAATCTTAATACTAATTTAAAATATTAGAAATCAGAAAAAACGTTGATAGTGAATTAAATTTAATAAATAATCAAATATGTTTTTTTAAAATAGCTATCTCTTCAATTTATTTTCATATTAATATTAATATTAATAATAAAAAAAAATATTTTTTTATTTATAATATAAATTTGTTTCGCAATATTTTATAAAAAAATATTATTAGCATTTTTGATTAATTACTTACCTACTTTAATCAATTTTTGTTCATATTTATAATTTGTCTATTCTTACATTATTGTGTTCTAATTTTTATCATTTGTCTATAATTGGCATTATTATTTTTAGAATTCATATATTCCTGATGAAGAAAGCATCGCTTTCGAAATATGTAGATCAAGTGTTGAATACAAAGTATTTTTAAAAATTAATTTATTAATAATGACGCCACAAAGTGAATACCAATCGTTCGAAGAAATTATTAATTATATTTCAAGAACAAGAATGGTTTATTACCTTTTTCAGTATGGTATAAAAATACGGATACTAAACCAAGCATTTTAAAGTTCATCTTCGAATGATCAACGAATTATTCAATATATTGGCAACATTGTAAGAAGAAACAAAAAATAAGATTACATAGAGTTATTTCTGGGTGCAGCCTGTGGGGTAAAGATGTCCTGATGATGTTAAATCTTCGATTGGAAATTAAATCTGAATTTGAAGAAGCTGAAACTGATCCAGCTCCTGAAGATTAGAAAACAAATAGGAATGGAGAGAAAAACTCTCTGCAGAGTTCTTTCGCCATTAAAACATCCAGTTAACCTCTCTTCTGGAAAATGGTGGCATCGAATGGAGTGCTCTTTAAAAATTAACTATCTCATTCCCGGCTCGGAGGCTTAATTTAATATGTAAAGAATCGAATTAATTAAATCAGAGAGGTCGCTCGAATGGGACGCACTGATTGGTGGCTTTTTAAAATACCACACCCCCCATTTCCACCCACTCCTGCTATTCCACTCACAACGATAGCAATTACTTTTAGCAGAGGTAAATCGAAAACTCTCCAATTACAAAGGCTCAAAGCAAAGAGATTCTATCAAATGTGTTGTTATTACTGTAAAGTTACTGTCGATTGAAAGTGCTGCAGTTATAATGGGGTAACAATTCCCTGCTATTTTAAAAATTTTCCCGCTCACATACATTTAAAATTTTTTTACAATAATAATATTCAATAAGGCATGTAGGGACAGAGCAATGCAATGCGTTCCGTAGGTTACAATAATTGCATAAAAAATAAATAAAAATACATTAAAAAGAACGTTCAGAAATAAAAATATGTGAAACATGTTCATTATTGCATAGTGAAAAATGTTTATGGTATATATCTGACGATCTCCCTTCTCCAGAGGGCCAACAGGGAGGACTTCATCCAGGCAGCCATGCTAGTAATTATGATATTCTTGGATTGGCGTACCCTGTACCATAAGCATACCATGCAGCAGCCTAGAAGCGCCCTGAAAGAGTGGACTCGTTTCTTTAGGAACATTTCCGTAATAATAATAATAATAGTTGGATGACTTGTATAGCGCCGTTTTTGTGAGAAATCACCTCAAGCGCTGCAGTATCTCGGTAGATGGAACAGTTGGTGATATACATTATTAAAAATAGCCTAAAATAACCACAATATTTTTTAGGTTACATTTATAAAAATTACATAATTTTAGTGCTGCCGTCTCAAGTTTATAATAAAAACCCAAATATTTTAAGTTGAAATCTGCTTCGTTCTTCTGAATTAACGCATCGGGAATCGGTCACATCGGTCGAAAGGTCACATGTACTAGTGAAGTTCCAAAAGTGATTTACAACGGCTGTTCGGGCTACGGTGGTTGTAAAAATCTTGTATACAATCGGGAAGTGCCCGACCAGGGGCTGCTCTCCGACCTGCTGTGGTCCGACCCCAACAAGGACACCGCCGGCTGGGGCAAGAACGAGCTTCACTTTCACCATCGTCATTGAGATAGTGGCCAAGTTCCTCAACAAGCACGACTTTGACCTGATCTGCCGGGTGCATCAGGTGGTAGAGGACGGGTATGAGTTCTTTGCCAAGAGGCAACTGGTCACCCACTTCTCGGCGCCCAACTACTGCGGGAATTCGATAATGCAGGTGCAATGATTTCAGTAGACGACACGCTGAAGTGCTCCTTCCAGATCCTGAAGCCGACCGACAAGCGCTACATGGCGTACATGCAGACCGTCACCAACCGACCCGTCACGCCGCCCAGGGGCGTCACCAAGACAAAGAAGATTTTGAGGGCGCTATGGATCAGTCCCCCCGGCCACCATTCTCCCCCGCCGCTCACCCCTTTTAAGAGTATTCTGTGTTATTTATCCTAAAAATATATGGATAATAATTCATTGTCTTAGCTTAAATACGTTCTTGAATATAATGGAAACAATCACTCTATCATTTGTGTTAGCGTCTTGCAATATTTCGTAAGGAATAAATACAGTTAGCTTTTTTTTTTCAATTTAACATGTATGAAAACTTAGACCAAGCCGTATTTAGTTTTGATAATTTAACTGCATCTCTTTATATGGTCTATAAATAATGCGTAATGATAGCCTGTCCAAAAAGAGAAAATAAATGTAAAAAAAAATCGTAGAATAGATGTAATATAAGAATAATATAAGAATAGGAAGTAATATTTGTACAGCGCCCTTGAGGTGATTTTTCACAAAAACGGCGCTATAAAAATCATCCGATTACTATTATTATTGTAGGTAACTCTTAGCTTATGCAATTCAGTATGAAATATACGTATACAGAAATGTGCGGAATGCGTTGAACGTTAATGCGTTGCAGTAAAAGTTAAAATGCTTTGACAGTATACATTCTTCAATGGATATAGCTCTTCTCTGTCTCTCTTCTTAAATGGAAAATATTTTTGTTTAAGCAACTTTATTTTATTCATATGTATTTCTGAATTCAACCGGTTTCGGTTGGACTCAACCTTCTTCAGGGATGTACACATATAAACTTATTAATTATTAATCATATCAAACATATAAAGTTGGACTGAAAGCTCATGAAGAACAGGTGAAGTCTTCTCAACAAGTTAATTAAGCATCATCTAGATTTGAGAAGTCCCAAAAATCTGAGTTGGTTTCTGCTTCACCTCACACCAAATTATTTTTATTATTTAAGTATTATCATTAAAACGACCGGCGACCCATGTAGCGGCCTAAGGGTCTTCACCACAAAATAATGGCCTGTCCCGTCGCTTAATTTTTCCATTACCAATTTTCCTATCGTGCGAGTACGTACACCCCATGACCCGGAAAAACTTTAATTAAATTGTCAGTCAGGGGGTAGGGTTTAAGAACCATCGAGAATGAGGGGCAAGATCATTTGGAACATGGAGCATGTCTCCTACAACGAGATATCGGGTTATTTACAAATGTATTATATCAGGGTAAACAAAACGTGATACGCACTTACTGATGATGATAAATTAAATGATTAATTTAGAAACATCCGTGAGCGCGTATTATCTTTCGTTTACCGTTGATTAGAGTATGCCGAGGACAGTACGTATTGAATTTTTGTAAATACCGAATAGTACTGAAGATATAAGCCGTTAAAATGTTGGTATTTTGGGAGAATCTCGCCGGCTGGCCGATTCGCGTGACGTCACGGTACATGAAATGAATAACGCGGTAGTATGCGGTGCTGCCATTTAAATTGTGAATTGTGTATCGAAACATCTCGGGTATTTGCTTTATCCAAGTTAACTTTGCTAACTCATAACTTTTGGAGGTACAGATCATGTCGTTATTATCTCTTTAAATAATATTTCAATAGTTAATATTTTTATTTTGAAGAAAATGTATTATAGTATATTTATTTATAAAAAAAGAATACATCATATTTAATGGAGATATTTACATGGAGTAGATACATTAGATCACCATACTAGGCGGCTGCCTGCTTCATGGTAACAAATGGAGTATAGTTACTTTGTATGAAGTCTAGTGTAAACATATGGATTTATTATATTCATTATATTAACATGCTGACAATTAGAAAAAATATGAAATAATGTAAAAGATAGAAAGGAGAAAAAGACATTCGTAAGGATTAGATCACAAATATATAAAAAAAAATTATATGTGCAAGCATGTACACATGTGCACATTTGTATGAAGTCAAGTGTAAACATATGGATTTATTATATTAATTATATTAAAATGCTGACAATTGGAAAAATTATAAAATAAAGTAGAAAGTAGAAATAATAATAATACATTCTATTAAAATACATATTATTATAATACGTTAAATTATAATACATTATGTCATAATGTATTTTATTATATGATATTAATTTATATTATAATACATCATATGATTTTAGTACATTATATTATAGTAATAATAATAATAATAATATTCGGATGATTTTTATAGCGCCGTTTTTGTGAAAAATCACCTCAAGGGCGCTTTACAAATCTTACTTCCTATTCTTACATTATTCCTATATTAAATCTATGACATTTTTTTTTTGGACACTATCATTACACATTATTTATATAAAGGATGCAGTTAAATTATCAAAACTAAATACGGCTTGGTCTAAGTTTATTATACTACTTTATATTATAGTAAATTATGTTAAAATACATTATACTATAGTACATTATATTATAATAAATTACCTTTAAATAGATTATGCTATAGTACATTATATTATAGTAAATTATATAAATCTATATTATATTATAGAAAATTATGTTAAAATACATTATACTATAGTACATTATATTATAGTAAATTATATTAATCTACATTATATTATAATACATTTTCATCAACAATAAAAGAGGACCCAATCTCATTATTTGAACGACTTCCGTGGCATGGCAGTAAGCTCCTTCACTTCGCACTAAGATATAGTAGGACTGAAATTCGGGCAGCGTGGGCAAGTAAAATAATATTATATCAGTACACTAATAAGTACATCGGTTATAATCCCAAGATCAAATACAGTAATTACAATGTACACGTGCCTTGTTCCAAAGTAGTATATGCTCTCAGTTTCACGCAGGTGAAATACCACATGTCGGAATCGTAACTTGCTGAAACTTGCTATAACCGTGATTTATTGACCAGATCTCGAAAACCAGGTACTTACCAAACTAACCGCATAAGAGTCCAGACTGTCCAGGCGTGTGGGAATGTTGTATTTTAGGTACGTTGCTAGGATGATTGAAAGTAGGGAGGGAATCGTGACCCGGGGGGGGGGGGAGTGGATATATATATATATATCTCATGTCTATCATAATAAAAATAAACATGTAATGTGTAATCTACATTTAAAAAAATATATTTATATATATTCAAAGAACCCGTTATCAAACTCCTGTCCAGCAGTTTAACGGGTGTATATGAGTTCAGTGGTTAGGCATGGAAAAACCATTTCAAATATAGCAATTCTTCTTGAACAAAAAATCAAATTTCTTTGGTCTGTTCGGAGCATATGCATCTAAAGGTTTATTATGAAGGTTAATAGTTTAATTTAAAAGTGGAATATGTTTATAATGTTATGGTAATATCAGCTCAATAATAAATTAATATCTAAAATAATTGCTTCTTTGAAAGATGGTCCCTTTCAGTTATATAATCTACGGTCAGAGGGTGGTCATGCATGACGCCGGAAAGGGTGTGTTTCTCGACTAGGTCGGGACTCGGCTAATGTGAAGTGTTTCTCATTTTAAATGTGTCGATAACACTCCATTGAGCGACTTTACACCAACATGGGACGCGATATTTTATAATTTTAAAATTTAATTTTGATGATTAAAAAAAAATTACTTTTGTCAAACGGTCGTTCTTCCAAACTTTTCTATTGATCAATCTGAGGCATCGATCATCCATATGTTTTGTTGGGCATTCGCTCTGTTTGCATGTTTCAAAGAATTTTTTTTATACTAAATTGTCTATGGGCGGCCTCCATGGTCGAGGGGTAAGGCTCTCGACTACGAATCCGAAGGTCGCGGGTTCAAATCCCGGCGTGCGCAAGTAAATTTTAATTAATTAAATTCTGCTGTTTCACAATTAATTAATTAAAAATAATATATAGTATATTTGCGCACGTTCCAGAGTGGAAGATACTATCAGTATCGCCCTGGTGAAAGACCACCATTTACAATTGAAACGTTGCATGAAATGGCTTTTAGATGTGTTTGGTGACCAGATCTGAATAGCCAGGTATTTCCCCACTTTCCTCTGCCCCATCTCCTTCCCCTTCTCAATATCTTTAGCCTCA
Source organism: Halesus radiatus (assembly GCA_022606495.2). Classification (NCBI taxonomy): domain Eukaryota; kingdom Metazoa; phylum Arthropoda; class Insecta; order Trichoptera; family Limnephilidae; genus Halesus; species Halesus radiatus. The sequence goes on from JAHDVE020010257.1 coordinate 32,410, forward strand.
CAACATTTCCCAATTGGGGATGCCATAGTCTCACTGGCTGAGGTGCCTGCCTACTTTCTTGGACTATAAAATAGTGGCGGCCCACTTTCATTGACGTACATTTGACATTTAACGTTTCTCTTTCGTGAAAAACAAAAAAAAACGTAGCTCAAATTAAGTAAAATGTGCTAAGTTCTCTTCAGTTCTATTTAAAACATACAAAAAACATGTTTAGACATTTGAAAACAAAAACGAATCTGTGTAATTCAATATTTTAATCGGGATAAACAAATCGCGAACGAATAATAATGTTTGACATTTCATTGACATTTTGTTCACCCTTTTGACATTTTTTATAACTAGTCCTCTGTTGAGGGGAAATTAATCCACAAAAATCGATATCCTAAATTGATCCTAAATTAGGCGTATTTGTGCATATGAACAGAATTAAGGCAACAGTTAGGCTCAACAGTTACTCAATAGAGTTGGGAAGAACGGCCGTTAATTAAAGCACACGTTCTTTGCTTAGTTAACAAAAATACAAAATAAATAAAATCTCAGTGTCATATTTTAATACACCCTTTTACGGTTGGTATTTTTTAAATGTAATCGGCAAAGTACTAGTACGAGTACTTAGATAAAAAAATAAACACATTGACAATTTTTTACGGAATTATAGTAAAACTAATGAGATATCTGTCGTAAGCCTTCACGCATTGTGGTGACCCGACAGTTGATCCCCCGATAGTTGGCCCCCCGACATTTGGCTCGCTGACAGTTGTTCCTTCGGACAGTTGATCCCCCGGACAGTTGATCCCTTTGCCAATTGTTCCCTCGGACAGTTGATCCCCTAAAATATTATTTCTGCTGTACGTTCTCGTTTATAAAGTAAGTATGCAGAGAGGATATGCGGCCGTATAACAAAAGTCGATATACTTATATCTGCGTCTGGAGTGGAAATCAGCTACGTAAAATATGTATTCATTCGAAATAATGATAGTATTATTACGCAATACGGTAAACATAATCCCTTTCCATAGGAATTTTTTAATACGTATTTTTAAAATTTACATAGTTTTTTTTTGAATTTATCAAAATCCAATCAGAAATATGATTTTTTATAAACTTAACGAAAGTTTTATGATCCGCATTTAAGTTAGTTTAAAAAAATAACCCTATTCCTTTAATTTTTTAAAATTTCTTTTGGCATTTTAAGGAAAACCTTTTAAGTGTCTTTAGAGGATATTCAAAATTTAATAATATTTTATTTATTTATTTATTTATTCATTCATTAATGCCCCAAAGGGCTTTTACATATTTTAACATTAAAATGATTATGTGTACAGAAGTTAAAAAAAATAACATGATGCATAGTTGGTATATAAGTGTAACATATTTATAATATATATGAAGGTATAATAATGTATAAGTGCATGACACAGAGAAGTTATAAAGGGAAAGGTTTTTAATTTGTACATACTACTTTTTTTAGTAAAAATAGTAATAGCCTGATCTACATGATACATAATACACAAGTGCATAATATAATACTCTTATAATATGAGTTCATGACATTGTGAAAAAAAATCATTGTGTTTTTATATTTCGGATGATGTAAAAATGTATGAAATTGCGTAATACATAATATAGTATATGATATATAGAAATAAAAAAAGAGGAAAAAGTTTTTGGATTGTAGATGAGTACAAAGATAATATATATAAAAAAATAATAATTAAACAATAGCTCTTATGCGATGCTCTTATAATTGTTGCAACATAAAAATATCGTTCAGGTATCTTTTAAACATGGGTAAACTTATGTTAAATATATCTATAGCAGAGGTGAATTTATTTCCAAGTATATGTAGACGAGAAATAGGTGCATGCATTTGGTAGTTTGTCCCAGAATTATTGTTACAGAATAACATATTTAATAACATATTTTGTAAAAGATACGCAGAACGGTCAAAAAGAGTTATTAATATTTCTGATTTGTTTTTGATAAACGTAAATTAAAAAAATCATTTTACCAATTTATTGTATTGCTTAATAATATTATCATTATTTCGAATTAATAAACAATCCCCGTGTGACGCCCCTCTCCCCTTTAATTTCTACGGGTATTTGATAAGAAGCATTCGATATTCTGCCATTTTCTGTTCCATTCATTGTCATACAAGATGTGTCATAAAGACAATTACCGAAGAAAAACAGCATTCTTTCTGGATGATTCTTCTTATTTATATGATATCAATTACTTCTTCACTTTTGAACAAGTGTTTTCCAATAGCGCTTCATAAAGAGCATCTTGCCTTATTTTCTCATTGCAGGAATCATCCAAGGCACAAGAAAAGCAATTATTTCTCAAGCCACCGACGTTAACCAACCCCCATTGCGTTAACCACCCCTGGCTTGAAGGTTCCTCCGCCAATAACCTATAAAGAATAAACGTTTTATTGCAGGGCGTAAAGGGAATCAATTAACTGTCTCTCCCAACGTTAAAATGGTCCTTATAAATTTAATGAGAATCACAGAAAATTGGAAAAGGTATATATACAAAGAAGTAACGTTTACTCAAGATAAAGGAAGGGAGTTTTTTGATGAAAATGAGAAGTAGATTTGTCAAATTTAGGTTTTTTGAGGATTCATTCAGATTTCGTTTGGATTTTCGAAAGCTTTGTATAGAACCGCATATTGACAATTCGTAGAGCCTTTGAGTTAGATACAGTATATATTTAGGTGAAGTTAATTATGTTTTATCGAAATGATTTTCAAAATCGTTTTGTTGGTAATTACTGCCAGATATGAAAGCGAACGAATATATTATGTTTTTTGCTAATGTCAGTTGATCAGTTTAAGGCTGTGTCCCCTTCAATATTATTACTCAACTACATGTATGAACTAGGCTAATTAGGTGTCGATGGGGATATTTATAAAAGTTTTAGAAGGGTTTTCAAAAAATGAAAAAAAATAGCAGCAGAAAACTTAATAAAAATAATATTAAATTTGTTTTTCATTTACAAAAAATGAGGTTCTACGAATAAAACGCGATGAATATTTGTTTTGGTATTCATTCAGACAGACTGCGGTATTGACAAAAAAATTTAAAAAATCAGGGTAAATTTATAGTTAACATCCCATCATTTTTGTGAAAACCTCATAGCCTAAATATCAAATAACGGCATAAGCTTCAGCATACCAAGAGGAAAAATAAAACTTGCATTTCCATGAGAGGTGACTCAGTTACTCCACTCTTTAAATCATTATAATACTATTAATTGATAAACTAAAGTTCTTAAAAACTTAAGACAAGATTTTTGTGCATAGCGCAAAGGGTAACAATTATTTTTATAAACAATAATTATTAGCCTGAAACACTTATCCAAATTGAAAAAAACCTTTCCGAGCAAAGATAAATGTCGCCGACAGGACTCGAACCTGCATCCTTCTGATTGCCGGTCAGATGCTCTACCATTGAGCTACGTCGGCTTATCGGCTTATATTTGACAAGTCAAAGCAATTTTCACCAATAACATGTACATGACATAATTTGTCTCGACGCCATCTATTTGCAACCATCTATATACAAGCCTTTCTCATACTAATAAAGTTGGTTGTTTACAGGTGAAATATAATAAAAACAGTAATTA
>JAHDVE020010258.1:0-21628 GCA_022606495.2 Halesus radiatus
GGCTTCCAACTCTCTGGTATATCCCCTTTGGTCAAATGGAGTTCCGTGTTGAAGAACTGCTGTCTGGACAGTTTCGAGCCAGAATGCTCGATCATTGCGGTCGGTCCCTTCATAATAAGCCAAACGAGAACACCCAGCGAATAGAAGTCAGTTTACGGATATACTTTATCCCGCATCACCAGCTCAGGAGCCGCGAAGAGAGAGTCTGATCGACTGACTCTTGGGTCAAAATATTCGCCTATCTTGGTAAGATCTTTGCATTCCAATAGCTGAAAATATCAGACATTTTTTTTTATTTTTAAGCGAGAATTCTTTTTTATACCTTAACAGAATGCGTGTGGCTTTAAAGAATGATACGATCAGGGTTTAGCCCGCAGAGCACATATCCTGCTTGATGGACTATCTGCAAAGTCCGAATCAGTTGGCAGACGATGTATTGGGTTTATTATTCTGGGAGGACCCAAGTCTTAATAATATCCGATAGTCTGTGGCCTCTTATATCGCTTCCCATTAGAAACAGGCAGTGCCGATCCTGAAGTGCAAACTTTAAGGAAAGGAATCTTTCAGACACCGAATTTTCTCGAGTGGCTAGATGCTTGAGAAAGTCCAGCTCACGAAAGACAGATTCGATCCTGTTATGATTATATGCACTAGAAAATAAAGAAAAATTCAGAAAAGCGTAGAATATATAGATTAATGTATGAATATCCAATTTGTTGTATACTGGTATTTGCTGAGACATCGCAGGAGATAGAGAGGACTATCGTTGCAGACGTGGGCAGCCACCCACATAATATCTTCTCCCGGGGCACCACTCGTCCAAAATTGTTCCAAGATCCGAATGTTGGATCGACTCATAGTCATGTCTACAGAATTCAATAATATGATGATGCATATTCAGGTGAGTACCTCTGGTTTTGGGAGGGGGGATATATGAAGTTGTTTTTGTTTATTTATTGATCCATTGACCCATTGATCTTTTATTTTTTTAAATATATAGGAATAAGATAATATATAAAATAAAAAATTAAAAATTTTTCCCTCTCTTACTTTTTGTTTTTACAGTTTGATAAGAATAACTTATTATACTAATATATTATTACATATATAAACTTGCATATCTCTCTTCTAAGTTTATGAAAAATTAGGGAAAATATTGCTTTAACATTGAAATTAGTATTTTATTTTCTTGTGTTCAAAACATTAGACCGGTGAATTCTCAATGGTTGACGCCATTACCCAATTTATCTTTGTCGATTCGCTCCAAAAGGATGTCTATTAGTTAATTTACTGTGTTGTTAGTCCTTTTGAAATATAATTATTCATATAAACACTAATACATTTCTAAATAAGGCTGACAATCTTATTTACAAGTGACTAGCAACTTCATAATCGAAATTATCAACTCAGGCTTAGCCAGTAGATGCCCTAGATATTCGTGAAGAAGCCTGATCCCATCAAATTCTGAAACAAACTTCTGCCAATCTTCAATCCCGTGGTTACTTAGGTGATAGCAAAGGGTGTCGATAACCTCGAACTGCAGAGTGATGTTTTCGCGTCCTATCTAAACAACTATTCCAATCATTTAGGGAAAAAGGGCTTTGTCGTAGTGCCTTTCCAGGGTAATTATGTTGTATAGAAGTCGAACTGCGGAGATCCTGAGATGTAACTAATATATTGGAGGTTCAGAGAAGGTGCTAATAATCTTGAAGAGGACGGGCTTTATGTTGAAGCTGTGGAGATAAGGTTCGTTTTGGGAGCCATAGTAGCTGGTGAGTGATGTAAGCAATGAAAGCAATTGAAAGACGAGGTCTAGCTCAATCCTATTGAGTATGCACGGTTTGATAATATGCTCGATTATTTTATCGTGAGTCCTGTTGGTTTAGATAAAAACCGCTTTGACCATCGCGTACTTGTTGAGTTTTTTATAGAACTCCCGTTTATCTTATTGAAAAAAGATATCGTCACGAACCTCCAACATAGTCTGAATGATATCAAAAGATACCCTGAGCTCGTCGAGCTGACACACCTCTGAGTCCCAATCCACAATTTTTTTGACTAGAATGCTATTGAGCTAATTGGCCACATTGCAGGGGAGCGAGGCCATCTGGCAGTGTGCGATGGCCTGATATACTAACAAAGCACAATCCATGAGTCTGTCTCTGTTGTTTGGAGTCAACTCCATGAAAGAAATGGTACGGCTGATTAGCATATATCCGAACTAGATTAACAGACGCCCAGAAGCAGATAGACAAGTTTATCTTTGTTATTATCGGGAACTTTCGTCTTCATCAGAGGAGTCTTCAATGCCTAGGAGATCTTTATAGGGATATAGCATCAGATCTCGGAAGATGGAGCAGACGTGAGGCCAGGTGGTGATTGGCAACTCGCAGTTAATGATGTTCTTGAAGTGAACAAATGGGTATTGGAGGAAGACCAGTCTCAATGACGGATGGGCGCGCACCAGGTTGGTAATGTGCGGGAGCGAGGAAGGAAGTTGGTCTAGCAAATAAAGCAAGTCTTGGTCTCGGATATCAGATATGAGCTTAAGTGTTTTGGTTCTTGCGGTGAGTAGCTTTTGGTTGTTTTGGGACTTTCTGATTCTTATTCGAGTGAGCTATCTCTGCCGATTGAGTTCTAAACAATAATAGTCGATATCTTCCATATTTTTTAAGATGATCAATGCTTGTATTATATTGAGTTAATTGTGAGAGTGATATATATATATTTATTTTTATGCCAATATTTATCACTATCCAATAGTTATAAACTCTATCAAATAATACATATCTATTAAATTTCAAAAAATAGTTAAAGAATTTTGCCATAAATATACACTTTCAATCAAATTGTCTTTCAAATACCTATAAACACTTAACATCTTTTTCTTTACGGTTGCAAACGCAAATCGTTTTTCAAGAGCAAGTTATCGTGGCCACATAAGTTTACCAGTGAACGTGAGTGGTTGATGCTTATAATCCGAATAACGAGCATCAAAGAATGTGTTTGAACCGCTTAGAATTTCGGGAAAATGCCCTTCGAAGGTAGCGGCTTATTGGACAATATCAGGATAGCACCTGAAGCAGGATTGCGATTTGACGAGGACGGTAAACATATTTTATGCGGTGACAGCTCGGATGGCCATCACCGGAGTTCCAAAATATTTTGATAATTGGTAAAAAATCGAGTTGCGGGCTTATAGGAGGTAAACTGAATATTATAGAAGAAGCTTGCTGCTTGTTCGGTCACATTTTAATGATTTTAAATGGTTAGAATATATCTAAATTAAAGTTGAGTCTATGATTAAACATTAACACCTGTTTAATGTCATATTTGGGCAATGTTTCAAAATGTGATATAATTAAATTTACTAAAAAGTATAAAATTGTATTAATTGGTTAAGGGCACCCGCCATATTAGTAAAATATCTTCATTAACTAAGTTAATAAAATTAAAAATAATTGCTATAATTATATATTGACATTTTAAATAGATAAGTTTGGGATTACTATTATAATAAATATATTTGTTGTAAAAAAAAAATTGCCTCCGCGCGGGATCGAACCACGGACCGTAAGATCTTTAGTCTTACGCTCTCCCGACTGAGCTACAAAGGCTTTTCAATATTCTCAGACCATAATCTGTACTTATTAGTATCATCACCAGTAAAAAATATAGAAAGAAACATGCCACTTCTTATGAAAAAATTTAAAGGTTGTCATCTCTATCGTTTTTTATAATAATTTATATATTTAAAAAAAAAAATAGATCTATATATCATATATCAATTTAAAAGATGGCATCACCTGTTGCAGGACCCTCGTATCAATGGTAATATCTTTAGAAAATACATATTTTATTATTTGCAAAAACTCTTTTTTTTAAACAACTTATGAAAATGTATGTCTGATAGGATTCAATACGAAAATCGAAAATAGATATGTTATATTAGCGATTTTATCGAACATACTCAATTACGTTCATGTCTAGCTTACGATGCACTCGATCTCACCCAACTATACGAAGCACAATAGGCACAGATTAACGTTAATTAGCAACAACCGAAAAAACACAAAGCAGGACTCTGTGTTGCCGACAAGGCTGACTAGATGTATAAACAAATAGTCATGTATGGAAACATCGAAGCGCCTACCAAAATTGCGCGAAGGACAGGAGCCGCCAATAAGTGTACTCACAATTTTGCTATATAATTATATAAATATTCACCTTTTCGAACATATGAAAATTACTGATGTTTATGGTTTTTTAGAGGTGGTAAAGGATAAAGATATGAACGTGTATGATCTTGACGACCCATTCCTGGACGACGATGAAGAGATGCCAAATAAAGGACAACCACAAACTCTGCAGCTGGTTTACGCAGAGTATGCAGATTTCGGATGTTTCGAAGGGAGCCTCGCTGAATTTGTCAAGTCTGATATGTATCGCCAGCGCCTCGATCTGTTGGACAGGATTGGCAAGCAAACAGTCCAGGAGGAAGCAGAGGCGTTGAAGAGGAAGGCTAATGAAGACTCGCACTCCTTGAGCCAAATTGTTGCGCAGACGATTTCGAAAGATAGACAAAGACCTCAGCAGCCCCTCCTCAAAGACACGAACAATAATACGAACAATAATATGAACAATAATACGAACAATAATACGAGCAATAATAATCAAATGTTACAAGTTGTTAAGTAACATCACATCCCCCAATAAGCCCCGAAGGCTACCCCGCTTTACGAACACCAAGATCATCATAAGCACGACGCAAAGAAGAAAGTAAAGAAGCCAATACCCTCAGCAATAACTATCGAGACTGTTTTGCCTAGCTACACGAAACCCATGCCGATGAATCTCCAAAGAGATCTTATCAAATAGGCAAGGGATCACCCTATTCAGATTCAACCAATGCAAATGAAATAAATTCACACTTCCCAAATGAATGCCAACAACAACATATGGAATAAGATGAATCCGCATAAACCCAAAATGAACAACGATCTGATGAACCCACCCCAAGGGATGCACATTGCAGGCAATATGCCACAGGGTTATGGCCCATTCGCGACCGGCGGAGCATTTGACATGTACCCTCGAATGCCGAATATGATGTACTTTTCCTGCATGCCTCCAGCTTTTGGGAGCAGTGTATCAAGCATTCCGAATATGATGAACTTTCCAAACAGTATGAACCCCAACCAAACAGGTTCGTCCCCACAAATAGGACCTGCCATGGGACCTCTAATGTTCAACAATAATAATAAAGCAGAACCAATGAACAAGGCAAATATAAATAACGGTAACAATAACAGTAACAATAACAACAATAGTGGGAATAGCACTTCGGGAAAACAGCAGAAGGCAAAGGAAGTTATTGAAATTGTTGATTAGTGAAGATTTTTTATTTTTTATACTTTTTTGTGGAGATTAGTGTATTTAGTTGTGTATGATTTAATTAGTAGAAATATTTTTTATATCTTTTTTAGATTTGTTTTTTAAATACAACGACGTAAATTCATTCAAAACATTTGTTTCTCAGAGTCTCCTTCCCTTGCGACCAGCCTTTCTTCTGGTACTATCGGTTGGAGTGGGAGTCACATCTTCGATTCTGCCAATCTTCATTCCGTATCTCGCTAACACTCGGAGTGCAGCTTGAGCACCAGGACCGAGAGTTTTGGAATCGTGTCCTCCTTTGCCTCGCAGCTTGATGTGCAAAGCAGTGATCTTCAGTTGCTTGAGCCTGTTGACGACATCCATTGCTGCCAACATTGCTGCGTAGGGCGATGATTCCTCTCGGTCGGACTTAACTTTCATACCTCCAGTGACCCTGACAAGGGTTTCTCTTCCGGTCAGGTCGGTCACGTGGATGAAGGTGTCATTGAATGTGGCGAGGATGTGGCAGACTGCGAACACTTGTTCTCCAGCAGGGATGTTCTGCGGGCCGAGGTTGGCAATTGCATTTTTATCAACCTTATCGGTCTCTTCGGCTTGACCTGCAGCGAGTGGGTCTTCGTCCTTTTTTGCTTTTTTCCCTTGTGTGGCCTAATCGATTTGAATGAGTTAATAATGAAGATGATGAGTTGTTGTTGTTGTTGTGTTGTGTTGTTACCATATGCTTTATTTATTAAATTTGTTTGGTGTTAAATTTGTTTAATCACATTATTATATAGGCATTTCGATCAAAATGTAATTTATTTTTATTGAGTTTTGTGAATACTTTTTTTTTTTAAATAAGCAAATAAGAATGATATGGATATTCATTTGAAAAATTCCATTATTTGCAAAAAAATAAAAACTTTATTAAATCTACATATTGGTGAAAAAATGTTTTATATAAAAATCAGTAAAAAAGAGAGGTGTTATATAGTTTTTATCGAGAAATGGCTTTTAGAATATATTTTTATTCCTTTTTCTTAATATATACATTTTAGTCAATAAAGAAAACCCCTTTCCATTGCTCGATGGAAGTCACTCCAAGTACCCTGGCTGATCATGTACATGTAGCCAATGTTGTATTGCATAACCAGACATGCTGGCCAGTAATTTGATCTGATATTAAAAGCTGCTGCTTGCTGGAACTATTCCCTCGTCATTTTCCCCACCTTTTGTTCATACTCTAAAAATAACTCAAACAAATAAAAATAAAAGACATAGGGATATATATTATTTGATGAAGTTGTATGTACCTTTTGGAAGCAAGATCTTTTATATATCAAATTTGTGACGATGCAGGGGATAGTAGCTAGCCGCTGAAACCTTCAACCCTCGCTTGATTCGATGGCCATCCAGATCCATAAATAGCCTGCATAAAGCGATGTGATATGGAGGAATTCGACCGAAAAGCCCTCTATCGTTGAAATACCGGTAGCTCAGGTAGTATGAAGGTCGGTAAAACCAGTTAAAGCCATCAACACACACCAGGGTTGGCTGATCTCCCGCATAAATCTGCTACAGCAACTCTGCGATGGCGCAGATAGACAGATTTGGGTTCTTTAGTCCCATCGCAGCAATGTCGTTCAGAGTTTTAGGATTGGGCAGGCTTCTAGAGAGTCTGGTTCTCTTGTCTTATTCGATTTATTCTTGGTCTTATTCGGGGACCATCTTGTCTACGATACTAAAATGTTTTACTCTTCTCTTCTCATCGTAGAGGTCAGGAACAGGGTCGGCTTCCTCACTATGCCTCCCACTGATGTCGCATTTGCCGTAAATCGCCAGGTCCACCGGTGATTTCTTTAAAAATGATAAGTTTGCCTGTTGGAACTGTTCCAGCCATTTCTTCGCATGTTCAAAAGTCAGATATAGCCCATTATAACATTTTCTATGTTCTTCGAGCTTTGTATCTTGCGTCAGCCTGTGAGCATTGGTGACATTAATGACGACCCAGTTGTTTTTACTTGCCCACATGCTCGCGTATGTAAGAATCATCGACCTACCGGTGCCTGCTTCGCCTCCCAAAAACACATTTTTGAAGCTGGGAGTCGACCAGAAGAATCTGGAGTTTTCGGAAACCTTATTTATTAATGGCAATTTAAACCCGTCAGAGAGAATTATTTACTTGAAACGTTTGTTGAAGTCCATCGGTGAAGGAGCAGGGGTGATCTTATTCACGAAATCAAGACACTCGTCCAGGACAGCGATTGGGTCTCGCCCCAAAGAATGCAGGTTGTTTAGGATAGAGTTGACGATTGTGTCTGAAACCACAGAGCTACCCCAGGTTCGCTTGAACTCGTCATTGCTCCTGAGTCCTTTGATCTTGCTGTATAGAATGTTGCTAAGGGCCGAAAATAGGCTCGGATAGTTTTCTTCGTCATCAACGAATTATTTAAGCTCATTTTCGCTTTTTGATATCAATTCCTCCCAGTTTACCCCTTTGTCAACTGAAATTCTCTTAAGAGCCTAGACGATTTGCAGTCCTTCTTGGCGGATCTGGACTCCAAACTTTTTTGTTGCATCAAACTCCGCTTCCTTGTAGCTCCCAAAACATTCATGCTTAAAATACTGCTCCATCTACTCCGCCAAAAAACTACAGTAGTAGCCGACATCGTAAACGGTGTGGGAATTGAAGTCTTTAGTCAGGGTGGGGTCTGGGAATTTCTGTTTATCTAGAATCTCAGACTTTGGGAGTTTTTTGTAGTCCTTGATTTATTATTCCTCGTACATCCTCATCCTCATCAGCCTCCTCAGATAAGAATGAATGAGCTCGTCCCTCACTTGAGGACTCTCTGTGTTGAGGAGCCGCGTCTGGAGGATGTCTTCCTCGATCTTCTGCTCCATGCGTGGGAGGACATTTTGGGTGAAGTGCTTGAACTGGTCGAGAGGTTTGAACTGTTTGCGAAAAGCAGCTGTGGTAGATCCCTTTCTCTCGTTCCTGGCGACTTTGGCAACTAATTCTATGAATCCGCTCTTCATGTGAATGTTATTATTGTTGATAGATATTTTTCTTAAATATTAATATATATAGATAACAAATATATTATATTTTGTTTTGTTTTGTTATCTCATGTGCAAATAAACTTAGATTTGCATGTAAACATATATTATGTATAATTTTCAAAAAAGGATATTAAATACAAATAATGATATTAATATCTTATTTGAAAAATTAATTAATTTTATGGAAAATAATTTATATCTTATATACATACAAAAAAGTATTATCTGAAAAACATACTTAAATTATAAACAGCAACATTATTGTATTGCATTATAATTTATTTAATTCACTATACTTTAATGATTCTTAATCACATACCTATTGTTGGGGCTGTCCACATCTTGAAACATTATTAGTTAAAAATCGTTAAAATTGCATAGAAAGCTTTAAAAAATATTAATAATATTATGTAATTGAAAAATGGAAAAATTATAATTACAATCAAATGTTTTGTGACTTAGGTTTTTACTCCATCATATCTAATTAATTCTCCAGAACTATTCCCACGTTAGGAGTCATAGATGCTTCAACTTTTCTATACTAGACCCTAGTCGTTCTGCATCTTCTCGTCAATATAAAACAGCAAGTCCCAAATACTACGAGGTTTAAGACGATCACACTTAATATCGCTATCAAGCTCAGAGTTTTCTCATCTTCAATACCCGTCTACTTCTCAACATATCGTAAGATCTTCGACATCCACTTGTGGATAAAGTATGGCACTTCTTCATCTGACAATTACATAATATCGTACAAAGAAGGGACATAGTCAATAGGAAACTTAGGATCGGCAATGGCAAGTAGAGTTACATAGGACTTATTCATTTTTGAAGTATACCTAGCACTCACTCCTCCAACTCTGTTGGGATTTGGAATATACTATAATAGTTGCTGAGTGAAGGATAACGATGACTCATTGTTGCGCTTCAGAAAGGGCTCTGCTCTACATCTGATAAACTTCTTCAAATCACTTTTCGATGCACTTTCAAGAAGAATGTAAGAGAGTTTATAGTTTGTACTACTCGTGACAACTAAAGGCATAAAGCTTATAGTGTACGTTCGGGATGCTTCCTTGAACCTTTCAAGCGGCTATATGTCAAGAAATGTATCATCCAATTGTTGAATTATTTTTTAGGATTTCTTTCTTTCTTTTTCTGTTTGTCTAATCTCGAGGGAGTATTCGAATAAGCCTTTTTTAATGCGAATCTCAAAATACGCCACTCCAGCAGGGAAAGTCTTCTCGAAAATCATCACAGATGACTGCCCAGTAACGATTGCAATATTATCATAATAGTCTTGATTCTGTAATTCCTTTTTTGAATGTGCGAATCCGATCGTTGCTTCCACGTCACTTTGACAAAGTCTAAAAGTAAACTCGATCTTCTTTCTTTGGCCTAGAGGAAGCTCGTACATTTGGCTCTTGTTAGGCTAGACTATGGCTGGGAGACTCACGTCAAAAGGAGGTATGAGCATGTCGTTTCCGTTGGCAACTATCGTGAAGGAACTGTCCTCTTTATTTGAAACAACTATCCGGAAGCGAGCACAAGTCTAATTATTCAAATATATAGATATCGATTTCTCGATTACGTTTTCTGCAGACGATATGTTCATTATTGAATCATCCTTTCTTAATTTATCGTTATTTTTTACTTAAGATGAATCGAGGCCAGCCTATGATTAGAATTCCTTAGTCTTCAACTAGCAGGTAATCTCAGCTTCGACTGTGGTGTTTGGAACGATTATCAAGTAAGAATTGCCAATAGGTGTATAAACAAAAGCTGATAGTTTATTGGCTGGCAGCTGGAGGTTCAGCGGCACCCCATCGACAAGACTCAGTGGTCGGTCATTCAGTGATATTCCAAGGGTGTACATGCTGCCACCCCCTTGGCTACTGTCAGCTGCTATATTAATCTGTATATCCCGAGATCGAGGATTCGCTTCGAAAGTTATCGAAGTCATGTTTTTTAGTGTTTAGCTTTTATATAGAGTCTCTGTTTCCCCCCCCCATTCACTGCTAAAAATTTCCAGATTTAAATTATTAGAATTATGCGGAATAAAAGTCACTGTAATGTTGGTGTCTCCTGGGACCATCACCTCATAAACATCTTTTTAGGAAGCATACACCTGAGTAGTAATGAGTTCCCCGTCGAACAAAATTGAGGCCTTACCTGGACGCAATACTGTAGCCGATCCTCGAATATTCTATCCAACATCTGCGTACAAAGCGAGGTAATATCTGCAACCTGTACAATAGTTATTGTCGACTTCGAGCTAATGGGATCGGCCTATCATTTACTGGGCATTAGTTTCGTATATATTTCTTAAAGAGTTGGTACATTCGGACTCATCATCTTCAGGCTTGCAGGATCTAAAGCTATATCGAGGTAGTCCTTCTGCTCGATTGATCTTTATTTTGAAGCTGCGGAGGTCGACGTCGATGAATTCAAAGATGACTGATTTGTTGGATTAGATGTAGAACTATTCGGGGACTCCAAGTGTCAACTGCCGAAAATCTGAGTTGGTGGAAGAGAGGGTAGCAAGAAATTTGTTGAACTCCGATTTTCCAGTGATATTGAAACTGAGAACATACTAATCCGTAATGTTCCAAATGCCAATTTTTTTCCTGATTTCGCTCATAGAGATTAGTATGAGAGACTCATCTGATCTCGACTCCTTTAAGATCATGACATCGTCTTTGAATACCATGTATTTAATATCAGCCCTTCCTGTCACTGGAGTCAAGTGCAAAAGAAGTTTCAGGTTTTCATCTTCGTTTAAGTACAAGATATTATTTAAGGAATATTTGATTATCATCGTCTCGTTCTTGCGCACCACAAACTCAGCCCGATCAGCGAGATGTACAAATATTTCGAAGGAAGAGACAAGAATCTGGATGGAGCCCCGAGTCGAAAATATCGCATCTCTATTCGCTACAGATTGGGTATTCTTTTTGAATTTGGATCTATCCCGAATGGTTATTAGTATCACTCCTTTTTTATTCCCGAACTCGTTGATAAGCTCTTACGAAGAATAATAAGCGAAAGTTGTAAACGAGTATACCACCTCAGTCTTGGTCTACTCAAATTTTAGGAACGGCCATCCTGAAAAGGATGGGGAAGTTGGGACATACAGTTGAGTTAGCATTTCAACCTCAACCTCTGTGGATGAACAGTAAATATTTATCGGTACAGCGGAGTCCAGCACTTCAATGAAGAAATGAGACTAAGATTCCAGGGCAGCTGTCTCGAAATTGACGAAGTTACCCTGGAGGAGTTCAACGATTCCTCCTCTATTCCAAAACATCACTGAAATATCCAAAGATGTATTGCCCGTATTAAGCACACTAATTAAAATCTGGCAGGGATCGCTTTCTTAATCACATATCTTTTCTAGAATCTTCTAGTCGAGAAGAAATGACTCCAGATTATCTTTAGGATTGAAATCGAGGATATCGTGTTTTTAAGAATTTCCCATCAGAACTTTGACCGCACCATTTAATATATCTTCGTAAACATCGACTTTGAAGAATACGTCTTTGAATTGGCCATTCATAACAAAAAGGAATTGTCGAGATTCATTTGCTAAATAATAATTGTAGAAAGGAGTGTTCCAAGGTAGTCGGACTGGGATGTCGTCGGTAGCTGCCACGATTTTGTATTTGATTATGACATCCTAGTCAGAAAGCCGCAGAAGAGTTATTTTGAGGTCGTTTCCTTCCAATTCAGAAGCAGGAATAGACAAGAAGCAGCCGCTGGAGGAAACATCGAAAGCCTATGCACTCGGGAAACTATTGGTTTTGTAGTTGACTAAAAGCTTGACCATATCGCTAGGCGCCATGCAATTAACTTCTGCTCCTTGATGTTTGCTGTCAACTGTGTAGGTATAGTAGCGTGCGTCGATCCCAGCAGGGATATATCCATCCGATAACACTCCTCCCAACAGCTCGGAGCCCAAGGCCAGCAAAAAGTCATTACCGATTCCGAAAGAATAATGGGATTGTTCGGTTCCCTCAACAAATAGGAATAAATCTTTGGATTAATTGGGCACCTGGATCATACCCCCGTAATCCTTGTATTCGCAACAGCCGATTCGCTTGCAATGGGAATTGTACGTCAGGAAAATCGATCCTCCAGTAATCTAGACGATCAATAGTTTTGATCTGTTTTCGTCTTTATTCGGCTTCAACTCCTGTCCGGAAAGAAGGTATCGATGAATTGCCTCTTTCCTGAGGCTACCTTGGTAGATTTTGTCCAGGTTAATCGTAGTCTTCTGTGAATCTACCAAGAAAATAAACCCTTCAGGCTTACTTGTGTTGCCTTTGAACATTATCCTGAAGGTACAAATATTACTTTCTTCAGCATTGCATTTGAGGGTGAAATTAGTGGGAACAAACTTGGTTACCTTATTCATTGGATCGCATTTTCTGTTTGGGCAGCTTTGGGAAAAATACTATAAACCATTATTTTGGATTTACACTGAAGAGATAAGATTTATGACTCCATGTATCGTGTCTTCTGAATCCAATTAAAGAAATACTGAATGCTACCCTTTGACACTGATATAAAAGTATTAATCTTTCTGGATAGTTAAGTCGGCCGAAGTGCCAATTGATAGCTACAAAAAGACTCCAATATTTGAGGCGAGGCGAAAGTGAGTAGCCTACCCCATATGCATGGTTTGTACAATAAATGGATTGAGGCCTTGTTCGTAATTATTTACAGAAAATGTTTATACTAATTATTATCCTTTCATATATTCTATTTTTAAAGCGAGGTTAGATAAATCTGTCTCGATGTCATCTTCAACCAAGATGCTAAGAGACGTTTGGTTCGACGGGGCTGGTAGTGGGTAGCTCACTGACCTCCCGGGTTCTAAATACTCGTAATACTAGTGGTTAGGCCCCAATGGCACCGTCTGTTGGTGAGCAGCGAAAAATAGTCTCCATTGACCCAAGTCATAACTGAGAGCTATTGTACATATCTCCTGTCTGTCAGGCGTCACAGCAATTTTAAAATGTTCCTCGAATAACGTTATTCTATTCACACAGCTCGAATGATGTATAAGCCTGTTCCATTACTAATCGTTATTTTTTCTATCCCGCACCTCATACATAAATCTTTTAGAAGCCTTTAATTCTACCACTCCCCACTGGCCTTCTGCAATCCTCACTTCAACAGCCTTGGCCGAAACTTGATGATCTTCACCAGCAAGAAGGATCTCTGGAATGGCGATGAAGATCTCATACTGTATTTATAGGAAGGGTAGAACGCAGGTAAACTGGATTAAGGTTGCAAGATTATTAAAGCTGCACGCTGTTCGATTGGCTGTCAGAAGGCATGACTGGTTGCCAGCCTTGACTGCCA
Organism: Halesus radiatus; assembly: GCA_022606495.2. Taxonomy (NCBI): domain Eukaryota; kingdom Metazoa; phylum Arthropoda; class Insecta; order Trichoptera; family Limnephilidae; genus Halesus; species Halesus radiatus. Next base: position 13,798 of record JAHDVE020010258.1, read on the forward strand.
ATGGATGGGTGGCTAGAGTCTAAGGAGTTAGCGACCCTTCATGGTTGGTGAGCACAAGAGTGAATGTCCTCATTGGGTTTATCCTGATTTCAGTATTGAGGGAAGTGCCTGGAATGGTAAATGTTTAATTTTTGCCATATATTCTTTCAAGAGAACAAGCTGTCACCCAAAATATTAAAAATAGAATAAATCTTTGTCCAATCATATTTATTTCTCCTTATTTAAAATTTAATAAAATTTAATATAGATGCTAATTATATAACTATTATCTTTATTATCTTGTCTGATTGATATATAAATTTTATAATGATGTTTAACTTTATATCAAATTAATGAGTCCAAAACACACTATTATTACATTATATCATTTTTATACAGATATATACCTGAGGTGAATAGGCGTCGACCTTTATAAGCGAATACATAAAAATATATAGATTGAATAACATACCTGAATATACAAATGTTTAGTTATGATTAATTTGAAAGTTCATGAATCGAGGTGGGATAAACTTTGAAAAACCAATAAGTATCCGGAGCGCTTTTATGTTGTATCAAATAAGATTTGGCTGATGAGTTCCCATTTATTTTTGGAATGGAATTCGAAAGTCCCAGTGACAGTTCATATATTAGATAAGGCTGTTTGATCAACGAGCAGTGAGCAGGCTTCTCTAGTATCGAGCATGTCAACTAATAATATTACTACAGATAAACTTTTATAAAACTCATGAATGAAAATCCCTCATATTTAACTTTTTATGAAAAATAAGACGTGAAAGGTTCGGAGATTTGACTTGCTCCTCGATGGTTATCTAACATTTGTTAGATTATTAATTTTATAGATTATATTTGTTGCAATAGATAAGTTTTGCTAAAATGATTATTACAATTTTGTCCACTTTAGGACCCGCATTACTATTTAATCAGACTAAAGACTACGTTTTCCGTCTATTTTATAGTTTCTCAATGCCCTCAAAGGACAGAAGATTTTTATGAAGGAAGGAGATAGACAGGCTCAAATTCATATCTGAATGTTCGTCTCATATGATTTTTAAATAAACTCACACTCACACTCACCAGTGTATATACATCTACATATTAGCTGAAGAAGTGCTGAACTCGTGATTAATAAACCATAAGACTCATAAGAACAAATAGGAACAAATAATGGACAGTTAAAAAGAGAACTATGAACATAAATAAATATAAAATGCTTAAATTATGGAAAAATATAGTTAGTTTGAGTCGTTCCACAAATTTCTTGGAGTTGTCCAGTCCTCATTCTGAATTCTTAAAGAGATTGACATTGATTTATTACATCCTCAATCAAAAGAAATATATATATAGGACATGGACACAACGTATATGTTTTGATGTTTATAATAAAATAATTATTATAGTCATAATAACGACAAAAATATTTTGTAGCTTTACGAGTTAGTAAAGAGAAACTGATTCTCTTCTTTAAAAACATGATATTAGCCGAAAAAACCTAATCCTTTTGACCTATTGTTTGTATCTTTCTCATATTTTAAATAAAAATGGTGAATGTTTTTATCCTATATTCCTTTCGACATAAATATCATTTAGTAAATATACGTTTATGTTAGTAAATAATACATTTTTGACGCTGTAGTATAAAAAATGTTTATTGTTTTTTTTATGTATTAATATATCAAACATATTTTAAACTAAGTATAATATCAAATATCTCTAATTTAAAAAAACCAACTAAAAAAAAAACATTTCACCATGCAAGCTACCATGAAATATCTCCATTCAAGGTTTAAATAATTGATTGAGGAATTTGATCCAGAAATGAGTCAGTTTTATGCAGAAGGCGATTTTGAGATTTTGACCAATATGTATCAAGAAGACCCGTCTTTTACAAAATGTGCTGATCTCCTTCAAAATTCTTTTGGGATGCACAAAGACACTATTCGTATCATAAAAAATAGAATTTTATGGACATCCAAGACCGAAATTAATTAAAAAGCTGACCACAATTTAGATTTTATTTACAGTGACAGAAACGAACTGGAATAGCATTTCCTTGATTTCAAAGCGGCAGTTTAATGCACGGGGGAAAAATTGCTAAAATTGTCAATTATCATAGTCATGCTTCTTCAATAGCCAAGGATTACTACATATTAAATATTAGACACTGTTGGAGAAGTTGATACAGAAGTTTTGAGGGAAACATTAAAAAAATTGGAAAAATGCCTTGTTTTTTAGGAGAGGGCCACAAGCCGGATAAAAACAACTCTCTAAGCTTTGAAGTCATCTGAATCACTAGATCACATCTACGATAGCCTTATTTTGATCAATAGTCTGATCAAACCCATCGATGTTCGTAAGCTGAAGAGGATTATATTATAATGTCAGCAAGCAGGAGAACAAATAACTGAAAAATCCACTATTATGTTGATTGGGCCAACAGGCTCCGGAAAGACGACAATCATCAAATATTTGCAGGGCCAAACGATGGGATTCCAGAGTTGCGAAGGTTATTAAAGCTGGCTCACCTCAATATAGCCAACCACAGACGAAAGATTAAAGAAACTCATATGCAGTCCGAAACTAAAATCTACAACAAGAAATATTTTGGCACTCAAATTGCCTGAGAATCTTACACATAAAGACATTTATATCACTGACACAGCTGGTTTCAATGACACCTCTGGCCCAGTTGTATAAATCGCTATATCTCTGACAACAGTCTAGGCTTTTCAAAAATGCCAATAAATCAGACCTGTGATTGTAATGAGTCCCGATGTCTGGTCAGAAAAAGGATCCTTGATGAAAGGACTCTTGTCTACATTATCCAATTTTTTTAAGTCTTATAAAGACATAAAACAATCAGTGACGTTCATCTTCAATAAATAATGCTCATAAAAATAAATTCTAAACAAATTGCTCGATCTCAACAAACAGCTGAACCCAGCAGAAAAGGCAAATAGAAACTTTGTGGCTATTCTAGATGATATGATAGAGAAAGTGAAATAGAAAAAAGCCATTTTTGTTGAAGCAAAAGCTGTGAATGGATGTAAAGCTGCCAAATACAATATCACGAAGGAATAAATTTGCAAAAGAATACTTGATGCTTAACCCTTTGAACCCAACGATAACTTAAGCATCCCAACAAACAGTCGGGTTACTTTAGCTGTAAAAAACTAGACTAGCAACATAGTTAAAATTATCAAGCGATACCTCGTGCTTGGAAATTTATAAACGGTGCAATATCATCTCAATTAGCTGAAGTAATTTGCTGAGATATCTAAAGATGATGGAGTCAGAACTGCGTATGTAAACATTATGAAAGATATATTCGACAATTTCAGTGAGGAAGCTTTAAAAATTGCAGAAAAATTCTCCAATGGGATCCAGATGTAGACTTTAACACTCGAGGTGGCTCAGACTTCAAAAGAAAGTCTTCTGAATATTGAAAAAATGGTAAAAGGGTTAGAAATATATTGGCCAAAGGAATCTGGTGAAATTTATCTAGTTATCACTTTCGAACGTCTTATAAAAAGAAATTCGGATGAAATTATGAACGGCATAATGGAGGAAAGAAGTTTTTTCCAACTGGAAAAAAAAATTGGAATTCTTATAAAAGCGACCCACTCTGTTCCTGAGTTCAAGTAGACGATGGAGAATACCATATTATATTTTGAGGACTAGATTGACATTCGAATGAGTAATTGTCAGGAACTATTGCGGGCGAACTAGTTCAAAGAAGCTGGAATATAATTACAAATGATTTATCGCCTCACCAATATTCTCAGCACCGCTGATTCTGTGGGGCCAAAAAAGATTCGTTCTCGCCCAATCGAAATTGTCATTGACAAAATAAAAAACCTTGTAAATGAAGCAGGACCTCTAGAAGTTTAAATTATGGCTGCCAAAAAAATTAATTCTTGCTAAGAAAAAATTAAGGAAATGGAAGAATGTATATAGTTACAACGCAGTCTCGACGAAGATGGCATTAAGCAATTCAAAAACTTAGTAACTGAATTTAGAAACAAGATTAAGGGCGAGGCAGACAGAATTAGCCAGAAACTGAGAGATATATTGACTTCCATAAAAAATAGCGACATTTCAGAAGCTGATAAAATGTTCAGTCTGCTGTTCGAAAGGTCGAAGAAACTTAAAGATATTAAATTGATAGAGCTACAGATTCAATGTCAAACGATGGATATCAACAACGAATTGCAAATATTTTTGAGGACTCAACGAAACATCATAAACGCATATATAAAGGAGATTCAAAGTGGAAATCTTGATTCCAAAGTGCACAAAAAACTTTAGAAGGCCATAAAAATCATAAAAAAATTGGCTGATTATGGAGATGCTGAGACCATTCGAACAGGAGAGTAATAAGCAGAATATGTAAAGGAAGAAGTAGAAGAGTATCTGGATAACTTTCTCTGCAAACTTCCAAGTCCAAATCTAAAACTTGGGGTCGGAAAAGACGATATAGCCCTTCTGAATCGAGCCAAATAAATTACAAAATCATTTAAAGATCTGGAGAGTATCTGTAGAAATGGTAAACTTTTGAAATTAATCGATTAGAGAGTATCCTAATGTTTTAAAAGCCTTGAAGCCTAACTAAATGATTGTTTGACTCAAGAAATAAAATATAATGCTTACTAGAATGATAAACATACTAATATCTGGTAGTTTCGATATACCAAAACAAATTGGGGGAGGGTGGAGAAGGCATTATTCTTATTCGGTTTAAAAATAGATCACTTTCGGGAGAGTGATCTCCAGGAGAAATATAAATAGGGTTTATAAACAATTATCAAATATTTGAAGATTGAGGTGGAAGAATCGAAAAATATGATCACAGTCGAACATTCTCACTATGAAACTTGTAGAGTCCTTGGAAAGCGAGCCTAACTCATCCAAACGGTGAAGCGTCGATATCCACACCTCTTTACTTATTTTGAAGACTTTGATTACTGTAATTGTTTTGCACGCAGTATGGATGACATTTATAAAATCCTCAGAGAAAAGAAAGAAGCGCTTGCAAAACTGCACTGTAGTTACTAGGAACTTTTAGCATTCAGGAAAATTGTACGAGAAACAACATTCTTCGATATGAAATAAAGTGATACAAAATTCAAAAAAATTGCCGAAAGTGTAGATTAGCTAATTCAACAAACATATAAAGATGCAGACCTGAACATCTAGAATTTGATTGGAAGCTGCTCATTCGAACAAGTAAAAGAGGAGTTGTAAAGAATTAAGAAAGTGGGAGTAAGCGGTTCAAGCAGTTTGATGCGAGCGAAGATGCACATAAGCAAAAAAATACAATAACTACAATTATAAATTACTAAGATCAAGAAACAGGCCAATAACATCAATGACGATCAAGACGCTATCGATAAAATCGAAAAGATGTCAAAGGCCAATAAGTTTATTAGTTGTTACCTTGGCTAAACTGATAAACTAAACATTCAAACCACACTTCAAAGCCTTGAAACCAGTCTCTATAATGCATTCAATGGAAAAATTAACGAGGTTTCAACACGAATCGAAAACTATGAATATGAAGAAAGTTTGGCTGCTATCGATCAATTGACATCTCTCGAAGAAATATTGTTCAGTATTGCAAGCAACGATATCAACGAAAAGATTTATTAATGCAAACAAGTCTTTATGGACTCTAAAGTTGACAAAAAGAAGCGAATCAACGATATCGTTCGTGAAAAGATCGAGAAAGATCTTGATCAAAGGGTGAGATGCCTAATAAAAACACCAATCGATATCATGAAGCTAGTGAACATCTATAATAGTATTTTTGTGAATAAGGACAAGCCAGTCTAAATTATCAGCATAAAGTCCAAGGAAATGAGATATCTAAAAGAGTTGCTGGGTAATGCAATCAGATCATATGTGTGTACTATGATCGACGAATTCTGCAATGAAGTTAATGATAATACCGCCAATGCAAAAAAACAAAAAATAATAAAAGCCACACAATTTCTCCAGAAGGATATTCAATAATTTCTAATGAAGGAGTTTACGGAGAAAGAAAAAATAAGAAAATCGAATTCTGAAGAGAAAGCAAAGAATATAAAAATCATGATTGGAGATAAGAGAATCCATTAGCTTTTTTCGGATGAAGAAGTGAAAAAGGATTTTATAGATGTGATAGGTAACGAAGAGCAAAAGTTGATATACTTGAGAAAATTTGAAGACTAACTCATGAACTCGGCTGAAGAAACGTGCAACAAGAAACATCAACAGCTTGATTAGATGTATTCAAGTATCACAACTTTTCTTAAAAGTCAAGTTTTGTTATTGAAAAAATATTTCTAATAAAGTCCATTAGGAGCTAAAGCAGGTGTGGATAAGATTGTTGATAAAGTGATAAACAAAATTAAGTTAGCTTTACAAATAGAGATTAAAAAAATTTCCAACAACATCATAAATCCTAAATCTATTAATATTGAGGAGGGTGCATAAAATGATGCAAGCTAGATAAGTCTACCAACTTTACAGAATCAAACGATGAAACTTTTGGAAGTACACAGAAACCTTCGAAACGACGAGATAATCGACAAAATACTGAGGGAAGGCTTTGATGAACAATTTGCCAAAGTAGTCACTTATGTATTGAAAAATTACGTTGAAAATGAGCGTAAACTCAACATAGATGGTATCTTTAAGAGTACTGCAAACAAATCGGAATTTATGCACAGTCTCAGGCACGTCTAATAGTGGCACTTTTCCTATGAATAAATCGCAAAAGAACACGAAACCTTTTCGAAGTATTTAAAATAGAGGCTAAACCAACAGCGAATTGGTGACCTCTCTCCTGTTAGAGGATATAATAAAATCAAATAATAGCTTAAATAACGACTCTAAAACAATCTCCTCAATCTAAAAGCTTTCAGAACTGATGATCCAAACCTCTAACATCTCAATGAGCTAGAGTTAGTCCAGCACTTTCGGCAACTTGGTAAATCGCTGGCAATCGCTGTTAACTTCGAGGAAGTATATATATTTATTAATTCACCTATGGCATTAACCAATAGTGCAAAGACAGTAACCAGCGAATTTCGACAACTCTTCATCGACATTTCGAATCGAGTTAAGGAAGTTAGCCAAACACTTTCGACCTGTAATGAATAATAGGATTTATGCGAAATGAACTTCAAACTTCGCCTATTAGCTGCATTCGATGCTGCAATTCCCTCTGAAGACAAACTTTTTCCTCCTGTGAAACTTTTGGTTTAAATTTAAATTAAGAAACTAGGAGAATCAACTTAAAACTTGATAAGTTTATTGGATTAAAAGAAGAAAAAACTTGAAGTATAAGGAAAGTAAAAAAGACTGGACATTATGGCCAACATGAATTAGTTATACCTCCGATTATTGTACCTAAAATGGTATCAAATGTAAATTACTTATAGACGTAATTAAACCATGAGATCATTATACGAGTTTTTATTCAACGTCTACAATACCTTTTTTTTTGTTATCACAGAGTTTACATAATTTTTTTACATAGCACAATAATGTCCTTTTTTTTAGTAAGAGAAAGGTTAAGTCTTTACTAGGAAATTTGGCTGTTATTATTCTTGATGGTCATGTACACTTTAAATAGTTTTATCTCCGTGGCGCACTGGTTCATCTCATGAATCATGGTTAGGTAACTGCAACAAATAAAAAAATTAAGTACGACTGGACAAGAAAATGGAGTAAATCAATAATCGATGTTTATAAAATTATCGATGTATTAAGCAGCCCCGGGCATGCTAGCGACGTTGACAAACTAACATCAACAGCTTGATTTGTCGTATCGATTCTGCTTATTTGT
>JAHDVE020010259.1:0-64637 GCA_022606495.2 Halesus radiatus
CGTGTCGCGTGTACCCTTCTGTTGAGTTATGATGGCCGGATACGTGTCGCGATGAACCCTTCTCGCACACTCAAATAAAAGGTTTTCGTGTGGATTTCCCGAATAAAAAATATTTTAGAGCTTGGCTGTGGGTTTAGAGATTGTTGCGCCGGTTAAAACAACGTTAATGTGAACACAAAATCTACAGGCAAATCATTTAAAAGATATTATTGCCTTCTGCGCAACGCTGTACACGTGCGAACCCTGGGCAAATTATAAAAAGAGTAGTATGGAAGACTTCGTGTACAGTACAATAACGATTTCCGCATAATTGTTTGGCCTCCCCAGATACTGCAGCGCTTCCAGTATGTTCACGGAGGGGCGAGTTTCCGGTTTTTCAGCCCTTATAAGATCCAAAGTGGCTGGAATGAGGGAAAGAATAAACAGCTCCAGGAATATCCTCGTTATGGAGGCCCGCCTCACTTAAGCTTCGAGCATCGCCGCATACCGGAGAAGGATATTGACCCCTCACAATTTAAATTCCGCAGCACCTTAAAGGCTTTATTTTCATACACTTATTTTATTTATTTTTTAATTTTAGTTTTATGTGTCATGTATCGTTCAACCTACTATCTTATTATTATTTTATATATTTCCTTAAACTTTTGTTCATATTTTGTATATTTGTATAACTATTGTATGTATATTTTGTATTATATATCACAACATTTTAATATCTTGTGGATTAAAAGTAATTGAGATAAATTTATGATATGTATGATGATATATATATGATATGATGAAACACAGTTCACTAATATTCTCACTTCATGGCTATTGTTCTACGGTATTGTATTTACCCAATGAAGGAAATCTAAGCAGGCTAGAAATAATTCAAAATAGAATTATGAGATGTATACCAAAGAATGGCAAATACGCAACAATCAATCAAACGGGAGAAGAGCTTGATTGGGTTCCAATAAAAATACACTTCTATACAATGTGTTAATTTTTATAGATAAAATTCTGAATAACCGAATGCCAAAATACTTTATTGTGAAATTGTTTTTAGTAAAATTGTACGTACATAATTATGGAACCAGTAATGTAAACAGAGTTTGAATACCACATATTAGAAAAACAGAGTCACAGAACTGCTTAATGTATAGAGTACTCAATATGTATGATGAGATGCCTGAGAGTCTGAAGAATGAATCTATTTTAAAATAATCGTTTTGATTACAATAAAAATACAATTATATAAACAATGAAATTTACCCATGTAGGTACGTATGACTCTTTTATAATCGAAATCTGCATAACATTTTAAAAATAAAAGATAAACACTCCCGGGTTACGAATACCCTGATAATATTTGAAAATCTCATACTGCCATCAGAGTAAGCTGAAGATGTCGCTTGTGTCGTGGTGGAGGACTTAGCCAACTGAGAAACTAATCTCACGATGCCTGGGTGAGACCCAGACGCGGTGCCAACTCAGCCACTAACCGCTCATAAAGTAAACGATAGATTTTTCACACTCACTCTAGATTCTAAACGCCTTGTCATTATTCTTTATAAAATCATTCAGATGACTTTGGAAAAACGTTTTTACGGCTAAAGAATGCTGTGCAAAACATTTTGTATGATAAAATTAATTTTAATGTTCGCACAAAAAGTTTACTAAACATCAATAAATTTAACGGGAGAATTTTTCCCCCATTCCAGATTTTACCACAGAATTCACCCCAGGCCGACATTCTTCGAAAATCGAAATTCAGTTTTGGAAATTCCGCCTGAATACGGATCGTATTTTCTGAGAAAATCTATCTGAAACCTAAGTATCCAAAATGTGGTGATATTTTTTAACCTTTTTAAATTTGTTTTTATAGAAAACGCAAAAAGTCGCCATTCTTCTTCTGAAAACAGTATTTTAAAAGATTTCTTCAGAAATTCAAATTTGACGTGTAGCATTTGAATCCGTAAAATTCTCTTACAAAGTTGAAATATTTTCACAATTAAAAGGTTTTTTCAATCATTTCTCTTTTGCTTGATAAATGCCTTCTATGACGTCCCCGGCTTCTACCATTCGCATTTGCGTCATATATTCTCCTTACACAATGTATGTTTTTTTCTGCCGATCACGCCGTTGGTGGGCTGACGCATCCATCACCAGGAACTGGACAAACCTCACCCCATAAACCCGTGCACCCTTGCTAAGTCTCCAAACTTAGCGAACTACTTGGGGTGACCTACGGAACAGGTTCTGGTTATCCAACGAATGATTCCTGGGGCGGCGGATTGACGGATCTATGACAAACAGTTGACTGTGTGCAGTTTTTCAAGGTCGTGTATGCATTGTGTATTGCATGTTTTAAAAATAGGCCAATTTTATTATCATATTTTGCTGATTGTTGTGGCCAACTGAATAATTGATCGTACAAATTCCTTACCAAATTCATGTAAAGATACGTTTTGTTCAGAAATATTTCGAATTAAAAAAAAATATCTTTTATTTTATCGCTGTAGTTCATTTCACTTATTAATAATAATAGATATTTATTCCAGAAGGCACGCAGGGTAGTGCAATGCAATACGTCCCATAAGTGATAATAATACAAACAAATAAATAACAATGGGTATATATATATAAAAACATATATTTGACGGCCTCCATGGTCGAGGGGTAAGGCTCTCGACTACGAATCCGAAGGTCGCGAGTTCAAATCCCGGCGTGCACAGGTAAATTTTATTTAATTAATTTGTGTTGTTTCACAATTAATTCATTTAAAAATAATATATAGTATATTTGCGCACGTTCCAGAGTGGAAGATGCTTTCAGTATCGCCCTGGTGAAAGACCACCATTCAGAATTGAAACGTTGCTTGAAATGGCTTTTAGCCGTGTTTGGTGACCAGATCTGAATAGCCAGGTATTTACCCTTTTCCCCACCTTCCTCTCCTCCTTCTCCTTCCACTCCCCAATACCTTCAGCCTCACAACATTCCCCAATTGGGAATGCCATAGTCACACTGGCTCCAGACGGTTGGGAGCAGTTTGGGACTCTTGTGCGGTATTCATATAAAAAAAAATATATATATATATAGAAAAAGATTACTTAGTAAAATATGTAAAATAAGTTCATTCACTAAGAGAGAAAAAAAATGAACAAGTTTGAGGTGGATATTTGACGGTCTCCAAAGGGCCATCAAGGGAGACTCCATCCATGCAGCCGTGGCAGAAATGATGGTACTCTTGGATTGGCATACTCTGCACCATAGGCTTCCCATGCGGTGGCGGAGAAGTGCCCTAAAAGGGTGCACTTTTCCTTCCAGGAACATTTCTGTAGCGGTGCAGCATCTTGGTGGACGGAATAGTTGGCGATATGCATTATTGTAGGTGACTTTTATCTTTTGCCTTTAGGAAGCAGTGTAATGCACCCACAATTCTGATGCATATAGATGTGTGAGGAATGTGTTGAGCTGAAGGAACCAAAGCGCACACCTAATACTAAGTTCGGTGATCGTTCTTTCGGAGTGTCAGGACCTAAAGCCTGGAATGAACTGCCGCATGACTTAAGAATTATCAAAGACTCAACAGAATTCAGAACCAAACTTAAAACACATCTTTTCAGACAATCGTATCCATAAATTGAAGAAATTCACATGTAAATTGCTTAGCTAGACTAGCCGGTTAGTACTTACCTAAAGTCATTAAATAAGTAATTTAAAAAAAAATGAAAAAAAATAATAAAATAATAAAATTAAATTAAAAATTCACGCATCGGTGCGCAAATGCGTCTACAGCCCGCAACCCTGTAAATAACCAAAGTGTAAAATAAATTAAAAAAAAACGTTAATATTTATTAAAAGCTTCTTACGCTTTTCAAGGTAATTTTATAGATATTTTCGAGTCCTAAAATTCATTTTATGAATACTTTCCAGTCCTAAAAATTAATACAATAATTCAATAAATACCAACTCTTCTTGTGCCACCAATCATCTAATAAATGTAACATCAATAGAAAAGGAGAAACAAATAACCATGTAAAACTATCATCTCTATAAATATTTTTTCTAAAACTGTGTTCATCTGAAGCGACCTGCCAGGTAAGTATGTTTTTCTGTATCTGTTTGTACATAATTAGTCAAGAAATATTTGTACAGCGCCCTTGAGGTGATTTACGAATCATCCAACTATTATTATTATTTTTATTAGAGGAATAATAATAATAATAACAAAGCATTTATATAGCGCAGTTTTGTGTAGATACAGCTTTTCAGCCTTTATGGACTGTACACTACTAGCGGTGCCTATTCCCGCATCCCAAATTAAAAACGTGTAATGGTTGATGATTGATGATTGATGATTGATAAATGATATTACGATTATAATAAATTTATTATGCCCACCATTACAGCAAAAATAATGAATGAATGGTTTAATAAAATTTGGCTTTCACTAATGTTTAAAGTCAAGGCATTGCATTTTCACATTTTGGTGGACATAAGTTCTGAACTAGGCTCTACTGGGTTAAACCGGAGTGAAAAATATTGCATCCTTATCTCGCATCATTCCATATGACTTACCAATTTCAACACTATAAAGACATAACTTTTTAAAATTCAAATTTTTAGCACGTTTATCTCGAAATAATGAATTAGTGGAGATACAATAATCTGGGCTGTCACTGATTTAACGATTGTCGAAAATACAGAAGCTATTCATATTGTGATGAAAATAAATTGAAGACAATTACTTCCTGAAGCAATTACAACAGATCGATTTCCAATTCCAACAACAAAGCAGAGCTTTTACTAAGTCGATGCATTTTCTGGACGGTTAAATGCAATAAATAATTTGATTGGACTATTGGATAAGTAAAATAATCGTTTTATTGAGTTTGACTGTAGGTAGGAAGGAAATTAAAATGGATGTTTTGTAAATGTCATTAAATTTACTGAGTTAGAATATGTCTTTGGCGATAATAATAATAATAATAAACGGACGATTTTTAAAGCGTCGTTTTTGTGAAAAATCACCTCAAGGGAGCTTGTACAAATATCACTTCCTATTGTTTGTCTAATTATGTAGAAACAGATACAGAAAAATATACTTACCTGGCAGGTCGCTTCAGATGAACACAGTTTTATTACAAAATTTAAGCTTAGAGATGATATGATTTTTAACGTTGAAATTTTATCTCCCTTTTCTATTGATGTTACATTTATTATAAGATTGGTGGCACAAGAAGAATTGGTATTTATTTGAAATATTTGTAATTTTTACTGCTGGAGAATATTTATAAAATGACCTTAAAAAGTTTTTAATAGATATTCGCGAAAATATATATACATGTCTTCAATATTTGGGATGCATGGAAGTTTGTTTTTTGTTTATTGTAAAAAAAGACTTGCCTATGGTAATTTAAAAAAAAAGTATAATTTAACGCACAATTAAATATAGATGAATAAGAACAGACAAACATGGAGGAAAACTAAGGGGGACATGTAGAGGGAACCGTTGGCGGAAAATGTATCTGGAAGCGTAGAGGGAAACTAATGAGTTAAATATTGGACACAATAACTGCTCGTAGATGGTATGAAAATAATGATTGTGCATCCTAATTTAGAACGTAGAATTCGAATCTCGCCAAACATTCAAATCTTGCTTCACATTGAACAATTGTTTACTTACTTGAATGAGTTGTCTCCCAGGTTACGTCGACTAAAAACAAAATTGTAGGAATGACGAATTTCTCTCTGTCCACCTACTGGATATAAAATAGAGGAACCTAAACATACCACATACTAAACATACTAAACATAGCATACTAAACATAGCATACTAAACATAGCATACTAAACATAGCACTAGCGATAAAATTTTACACCAAAATGGTTTAGGATTTAGATTAGATAATTTAGAACCATCAGACATAAAGAATGCCATAAAAAATGTTTAACAATATTCTTAATAATCGACGTAATTTGTCTTACAGTCCCATGACATTAGATATATTTTCCTTTAATTCAAATTTTCCCACTTCTTCTTAATACCTCCCTCCTTCGAAGTTCTGTTTCTTTCTTTTTTATGTGTTGTCCCATTCTGTTCCATTGTTTCGTTATATATTTTGTCTCCTTCTTTTTGTATATCTGAACTATATGTATGCTCACTCTATGTATATTTGTTTTGTTTTATTTTTAACCCTGAAGAAATTTGGGATAAGCGAAACATTGATTAAAAAGAGATGAATGTTTGTTTTATTTAATAAATTATCAAACCACAAAGAAATTGCTTTATACGAAAATATAAAATAAAAATATTGGGATTGTTGCCGTTAACGATATTTTTTTTATTTTTAACCCTGAAGGAATTTGGGATAAGCGAAGCATTGATTAAAAAGAGATAAGTGTTTGTTTTATTTAATAAATTATCAAACCACAAAGAAATTGCTTTATACGAAAATATAAAATAAAAATATTGGGATTGTTGCCGTTAACGATATTGTTTTATTTTTAACCCTGATGAAATTTGGGATAAGCGAAACATTGATTAAAAAGAGATAAATGTTTGTTTTATTTAATAAATTATCAAACCACAAAGAAATTGCTTTATACGAAAATATAAAATAAAGATCTTGGGATTGTTGCCGTTAACGATATTGTTTTATTTTTAACCCTGATGAAATTTGGGGTAAGCGAAATATTGATTAAAAAGAGATAAGTGTTTGTTTTATTCAATAAATTATCAAACCAAAAAGAAATTGCTTCATACGAAAATATAAAGATATTGGGATTGTTGCCGTTAACGATATTGTTTTATTTTTAACCCTGATGAAATTTGGGATAAGCGAAATATTGATTAAAAAGAGATAAGTGTTTGTTTTATTCAATAAATTAACAAACCAAAAAGAAATTGCTTTATACGAAAATATAAAATAAAGATATTGGGATTGTTGCCGTTACAACTAAAAAAGGAGTGTGTGATAAATAAATCGTACAGTTTGTTTATTTTCAAAACATTTTTAGATGTAAAATTGGATATTTATATTAAAATAAACATTTCAGTAAAATTTTGTGACCCGATTACAACCGCATTTATTACAAATGTCTTCAGTTTGTAGCCCACAATAGTATCCATGTTGAATAGGTATTGTTCAAAACATAATTCTACACTACTGTGAGAACACTTCAGCACTCAACTGAATGACAACTAAAGCGCGTATTTCTTGAACAAACAGGAATTTACCGAGAACACACGACGCTTTAGAGTTCACCAATACTACACCCAAGCTGCACGGGTTCTTAAACCATCTGTAAAGTAGATCTCACCAAATATGTTTTAGGGCAACGTAGTCTGATTCGTTAATTTTACATGTAAATTGATATATTTGAAAAAAAAATTGGCGAATGGCCTTCAAAAACAATTTTAATCGAACCGACATTAAAAACCACTTTCCCAACACCAATGATGATGAATCGCTGCGTCAAATTCTGACCAAATTGTGAGTTCAATCCAATATATTTATTTATAATTTCTTTAAAAGATTGGTATTCACTTTGTGGCGTCATTATTATTAAATGAATTAATAATTATTTTGTATTCACCACTTTATTATATACACCTCACATTTAAGCAATTCCACTCTTCGAATTCTCACCACTAAATCTTGATTCTAACTCAGAAATGTCGCCTGCCATCAATTTACATATATTCCTTTAAAATTCGTACCGGTGGCCATATTTAACGTGAATGTTTTACCTCGCTCCTTTAATCAAAGCAAGTGTTTCGTCCTTAAAATCCTGAGAGATCAAAGCCTACGTCCCTTCGCATTATTATACTACCTGTACATGTATGGTCGCCAAGTATGGAAATGCGGTGTTTAACACCTTCATCCCTTGCGAAAAATCACTTGAAAGGGTTACAAATATCATAAATACATGATTATAAAAAAAATATATATTGGTGACTATATAAATAACCATGAATTAAAAAAAAATACTTTGTATTCACCACTTTATTAATATACACACATCAATATATTTCGAAAGCGATGCATTCTTCATCAGGAATATAAAGAATATAAAAAATAATAATGTCAAGTATGGAAAACTGATAAACATAAAAAACAATAATATAAGAATAGATAAATTATAAAGATTGATTAAAAATAAAGTGGAAAAATAACAGATTTTGGAAAAAGTTACTTATCTTCTTTACTTATACTATCACGTAGAATCACCTTCGGAAGTTACTGCACTTTACCTTCGAACACCCCGTATATACAGATATCAACGATTCCTGAGTATACTTGGAGTAAAAAATGTAGATGTCATTTTACTGTCCGATCATTTTTCTTGTCAATTAAAAACAAACAAAAATATTTTTCTATCACAGGTCCCCACTGATCCCACTACTACGCGCCGCAACGGATCATCTGTACGATGGTGCTGGAATGAAACGGAGTGCGAATCACGTGATGCGCTAGATTATGCCCAGTGGCGATGAGTAACGGAATTTTTAGTGGTATTATTAATTGAAAGAAAAATGTCATCGCACAGCAAAATTACATCTACATTTTTACTCAAAATACTCTCAGGAATCGCTGGTTTAAGGCTGTTGGGTACATGCTGTTACATCTTGTATATATTATATATACGTAAAAATA
Organism: Halesus radiatus; assembly: GCA_022606495.2. Taxonomy (NCBI): domain Eukaryota; kingdom Metazoa; phylum Arthropoda; class Insecta; order Trichoptera; family Limnephilidae; genus Halesus; species Halesus radiatus. The sequence goes on from JAHDVE020010259.1 coordinate 8,649, forward strand.
AAAACGCTTTGAAAAAGAAACGTAATGCTCTCTGACAGATATCTCAAATTTATATATTTTAACACGAAAGACTTTCAAATATTGAATTAATTAATAAATTATTTGTTACATATTGAATTATTTAGAAATTAATTGTTATATATTGAATTAATTAAAAAAATAATTGTTATATATTGAATTAATTAAAAAAATAATTGTCTTATATTGAATTAATTAATAAATTAATTGTTATATATTGAATTAACTAATAAATTAATATTTTCTTAAGAAGCCATCACTTTGTGGTTTGACATTGTATTAAGTACATGAAACACGTTGTTATAAACCATGAATATGTTTTATTTTCACCAACCGGTTTCGCTTAAGTTATTATATTTACCCTGATGAAGCTTGAGTTAAGCGAAACCGATTGGTGAAAATAAAATATATTCGTGGTTTATAACAACGTGTTTCATTTACTTAAAAATAAATTGATTGTTATGTATTGAATTAATTAATAAATTAATTAATAAATTAATTGTAATATATTGAATTAATTATTATGTATTGCATTAATTAATAAATGATTTGTTATATATTGAATTAATTAATAAATTAATTGTTATATGATGATTTATTTGATAAATTAATTGTTTGTTGGCTGGTGTACGAGTACACATGTCCACGATATGTGAATTGAAAAAAAGGGTTATCGTTCGTTTAAATCTCAAATCCTTCAAGAAATTTCAAAAATAAAATATGTTATTGTAATACTAACATGAACAGTATTTTTTAAAGTTTCTTGAAGGTTTTAAGCGTTGAACACAAAATAAAAATTTATACCATTTCTTTTTACGTATGCACCGGCCAAAAATACAATTTAACTCAATGTTTAAAAGTATTACGTGCTTAAAGTGGTTTTTTTTAAATATACAAATTAGCGAGATCTGTGAGAAATAAAATTCTGTACCAGAAAAAAACAGTAAATTCTCGATCATCAACGATTCCGTGTTTTTGTCTATTTTCAAAACAAACAAAAAAAATTACATGATAGACCCCGCCACTGGAACGAAATGTGTCCCACTATCAATGTTTTGAGGAGTATGCTCCGGGCTTCCTGTCAAAATAATGTCCCAAATTGCACGGTGCCGCAAACTACCATATCAAATAGGTGATATTTGTTCAGAAGCCCGACATTACATATTATAAATTAATATGCCGGTCGTATTTTGGTTGGAAAATGCTTGAATGCAATGTATGAGATTCCATGCAATACCGTGTAAAATAAAACGCTTATAACAGTATTAAATATATATATATATATATGCTAAATATGTTTCCTTGTATTGTATTTGTTGGTGAGTTCTAAAAAAATCGTAATAAAGGTTGATCACTATCACTATCTTTTAATTTTTAAAATTTTTTTTTAAATTTTTAAGACAAATTTAATAATGTTGTTATTAAGTTTCGCGAGTATTTTTAGTTATTTTTTATTATTATTGTGAGAGCTATTTCAAGGCCATTTTCAAATTGCAGTTTGAAAATGGCCTCGAACGCCGAAATTAATAATAACATTATTAAATTTGATTAAGATTAATGTTTTAAATACTAAATGGAGTTCTACGAATTAAACACAGAAACAATTAAAACTATCACTATCACTTGAGATATCCAGAGACAGCAATATTTCTTTTCAAATTTTCGGGTTTACAGGGTTTAAACAAAAACTTCGTGATCGATCGCTCTGACTGTTTTTTGTGAGTTTCTTGTATGACTTTCTAAGCGATCAAATCACGTTGAAATTGTAGAGCTCGTTGTACGTTGTGATCATTTAGTACAAAATTACTTCCAATTTTTTAGCCAGTCGCAGGCATTCGAGGATTGAATACGCTGTTATTTGACCTAATTTATCATCGTCACTACTTTCCTTGTGACTGCTGTGCTCCTCTAAAACAGGCCGTATACCTCTCTATGCATAGTACTGAGTAGGAAGGACATGCTTGGGATTTAACACCGTGTATTTCGAAACCGTTTAAAAAAAACGTTCAAAAAGAGAGTCCAATTTAACAATTAAATGCATTTTTTACATGATTAAATCTCGTAACATTTTAAACGACCTACGTGGTTGAGAGATTAAGGCCCTTTGAAAAATAACATGCTGTGCGTTATTTCACACTACAATCATAATAATATATTATTATATTCTTTTTTTTTTATTACAATTTAACAAATAATGATATCCTCATTTTCAAAATATGAACTTACATTGTATTAAATTGACATGCCTGATAATTGTAAGGTGAAGTGTTTTAAGTGCAGTTAAGTGGTTTCAGTGTTAGTCTGTATTTGGTGTTAATATGTTTTCTATTTCAGTAATTTTCTATTTACGTAACGGATCCAGTGATTTATTTGATTTTAACATTTATTATGGTTGTTGTGATTTTTAAAGGAAAGTGGGATTTTGTTGTTTAGTACCATAGTATAAGAAGTTTTTTTCCAAATATTGTATGGTTCCTCGTTGTATGTGTTTTTGACTCAGATCTAATATTTGTAATATGTGTGATAATTTTTATTTCTTGTTTTTTGTAATTATGAATGTTAAGTAGTATTATTTTAGAGTATTTTGGCCTCAAATCTAAAATTAAATTATGTATGAAACAGGCAGCGCAGTCGTTCCTCTTAAGTTTGTTGAAAATTTCGTAAGTGCTCGTTCGTACTGGGACTTTAAGTATAATTTTCATAATGGCTTTCTGAGTTCTAATCAATAAATTAACAATATTATCATTTCCACTGCCCCATCCGATAATACCATATTCAAATAGTCATTTGCAGAGAGCCATGTAGATCTGAATCAAATCTTTTGAAAATAATGTGAAAAAGATTGTTGTATGTTTGCGGCACGTTCCGATATTCTCAATATCGCCCTGATGAAATACCACCATTCAGAATCGAGACGTTGTTTGAAATGACTTTAGAGGTATTTCGTGACCAGATCTGAACAGCCATGTACTTTCCAATTTCCAACTTTCCCGTTTCCCTTCTCTTTCGCCTCCCCAACACGTCCATGATATAATAATAATAATAATAATTGGGTGACTTGCATAGAGCCATTTTTATGAAAAATCATCTCAATAGCGCTGTACGAATATAACTTCCTATTCTCTATCTAATTATGTACATACATATACAAAAAAACATACTTACCTAGCAGCTTCTACTGCCTCCGGACAGCCAGGAGCAGTTAGGTCTCTTATCCGGTAAGTTCAATTTAAATATTCCGCGTTGGTGATTATTTTTAATGGAAAAAATCATTGCCTTTCTAAAATGTATTCAAAATACTCTTTTTTTCAATTTTTTTTTTCGTTACGGTATGATATTTACTTAGGAATATATTGGTTGATAGCCCAGTGGGTAGAATGCACGACCAACTAGAGATCGAGTTCAATACCCGTAGTGGGTACCGACTATTATTTTGTCAATCCATATTATACTCGGTCAAGACTTTAGAGCTGACTTTCTTTCCCTGAAAATCCCCGAGAAACGCCAACATATGGCGTATCCACATTCCGCTCAACGCCAACGTATTCATGGGTTTTTTACTCTTAAACATAATTATAATTTCTTCAAAAGATTGGTATTCACTTTGCGGCGTCATTATTAATAAACGAATTAAAATTACTTCGTATTCACCACTTTATTAATATATACATATCAACATGTTTCAAAAGCCAAACTTTCTAAAAGTATCCTGTTTATTTTAGTATTCTGTATATTCCCAATAAGGAAAGCTTCGCTTTCGAAACATGTTGATATGTTTATATTAATAAAGTGGTGATTACAAAGTCATTTTTAATTCCATTTATTAAATATGTTTGAACAAAACTGATAAAAAATGTCGATTGACAAATGAATGACTCCTTTTTTTTATCATTGAAGATAATATTGACAACTCTCAAAATGAAACATTAAACCGAAAAGACACGGAAAAGAAAAATATTACTGTAGCAGCTGGGACTCGAAGGCGAGACCTCACAGTATATCCGGGATCTTGCGCTCTAATCCACTGAGCAACGGCTAAACCAATCCGTCCCCACATTTTTATCTGTATCGTGCTTAGCTTTCTAAGAACTGTCAATATCATCTTCAATTATTTCCCATATATTTTTAGTGGCTGCCTTTTTAGATTCTACCCGAATATATTTATAATCCTGAGATAATGCCTCGGATATACCTATCCGATTTTTATTTATATCGGACATCTGTTGACTTTTTCAAAGTCTTGAATACATGTGTGTATTTTTTTAATTTCTTATTGAAGCTTATAAACCTCACTGTAATATAGTTTTAATGATTGAAAATTATATAAACAACTCTCAATTTGAAACATAAATAAATTTTAATGAGGTATTAAGGCTTCAATAAGTTATAATTTTTTTTTTAAATGTTCTCCTTTCGCGTTTGTCACGCGCGCGCAAGCCATCTGAAAAAAATAAATAACATCCTGTCACTGAGAAAAATATTTCCTTTTTTCATAGTCATATTTCTGTACCATATACCTGAAAATTTCATATTATTTTAATTTTATTCTGAAGGGAACTTATTTAACTTTTGTTATATAAATATAGTACTACAAAATATTTTCGTATTTTTATATATTTTTTTTGTAACATGAGACAGAAAAAGTCATTTCTCTAAATATGTGGAGCTATTCTGTGGAAACTGCTTACGATATATACGTACAATTTTTATGAATACATAAACACACTATCTGATAAGACGGTACCCTTTACAAAAACATCGTTTAGTTGCCGCAAGGCGCGTCATACGCGGAAAATGCTCTGGTTTTAGCGATTTCTCGGTCTAAATCAGTCAATCTAAACAAGTCGCCGCTACACCGCAGGGGTAGGGTGAGAGGATGAATCGCCACACAACTCTATTTGGACACAATTACGTTTACATCAACCTTACATTCTTTCCGGATCTCCACATGTTTTAAACGGTCATAAATCATTTTACCGCTCAATCCCCTCAGAGATCTCATTTCTATAGCAATCAGTCTGCTTTCATCCTTTCTCTTCTCCACTATGAAAACATGTATGATAAATTATTTCAGGGCAGCTTTAAAAATGGTGATTCTACAGAATTTTAGATAAATTACTTATTATCAATCCTGCTTTATTTTATGTACCTATTTTTAATACGAAATATAATTATCTACCCCGATTAAGTTACAGTATTGTTGAAACTAGACAAGCGATGTATACAAAATGATTGTGTTTCTAATATAAAAATTAGTTGCCTTACCGCTTCAAATCTTCTCAGAAAGGTATTGATATCGGCGTAAAGTTAAAATGGCTCTATTGAAATAGCGCGAGACCCGAGACAGTCTGGGAACAATATGCAAATGAACGGAAATAAGATTTCCCTACAAAGCAAAGCTGAACAAATAGATTTTGTATCTGTGTCAGGGAGAATTGGCTCAATTAGTGACTCGAGACTCGCTCGCCTGAAACCTCCCGATATTTAGGAAAACTTTCCCCCGAGTGTAATCATTTCATTTTGTAAGTATAAATAATAACACAAACGAAGGAGAACAGTTGTCGTAAGCATCTTTTTTTGTTGGAAACTTTTCGTAAGCTGTTCTGTGCTGGGGTTATTTGTTGTTTTACATTGTTACGTTGTTTTGTTTAAAATCTTTGTTAATAAAATTGGAGGTATTAACCGTTTGAAACTTATTGAACATTTTATAATACTCTTCGTCCTCTTCTTGTATGGTGATAAACCCTGGTTTCCAATTTGAGGGTGTTTCATCTCCACGATTTTTATAGCGACCAGAGTATCTTGAAAAATTGTCGATCCATTGTGCGACGAATGTTGTCTTAACGAAGATTTAGTATTTGCTGATCGCGAGCTCTCAGTTCAAACGTATTGAAATTAGCAAATCTCAGTGAAACATGAAACAAAAAAGACACCAAATAAAAATGGTAACGGTCGCAACTGGGACCCGAATCCAGATCTTCTGTCTTACCGGTTCTGGCCTATTTTCTGTCAAATTTGTCAATTAATCACAATATTTTTGACTGTTGTACGATCGCAAAGTTCTACCCTAATATATTTATAACCTAGATAGTGTTTCGGATATACCTATCCGATTTTTGTTTATATAGGACACATCTTTTGACTTTTTTATAAGCCTAGAATGATTAATCAATTTATTAATTAGTCCGGTTGCGACTGTTGTTACCTTTTTATTTTCTGTTTCTTATTTCATTGAAATCTGTTGCAATCTTCGTCAATGATTCAATATTACAATGAGGTTTATAAACTACGGCAAGTTTTTCAAATAAATTGAATAAATATAGTAAGTCTTGTACAAACTTTTCATAGTAGAACGACTATTGGAAAATTGTAGAAAATAATATTAACATAACCTAAATGAAACATGAAAACGGAAAAAAAAACGACAGAAAATAAAAAGATTTCAGTCGCATCTGGGACTCGAACCTAGGACCTCTGCCTATCCGGGGAAACCGCTTAACCAACTTAGCTAATGAGACCAGTTCAATTTATGCCATCCTCATCGATATCATATCTAAAATTCAAGATTTATTAATATTATTCTCCATTTTTTATCTCTTATTACTGGCTGCTATATAATCTTTTTATTTTCTGTAGTTTTTTTTCCGTTTTCATGTCTCATTTAGGTTATGTTAATATTATTTTCTACAATGATTAAATATTAAAATGAGGTTTTTAAATCTCAATAAAAATAATTAATAATTATAATAGACTATTGGAAAACTTGTAAAAGTTGTCTCTCAGTTTGGGAGGCTGGTTATGAACCGCCGCCCGTGGAATCTTTCATTGAATAACCAACACCTTTGCCACAGTTCACCCAAAAGGGTTCGCTAGGATAGGTGACTTAGCAGGGGTGCCCGACTTCATGGGGTGAGGTTTGTTCAAGTTTTTGCAGCGGATGCGTCTCCTCACCTGCGTGGTGGGTCGGATCGGAAAGGCCAGTTGAGCGAGGCTTATTGAACTCTCCAGCTGGACTATCTCGACCCATTGGGAGCGTGGGAGCGATGGATTACTATGTCTGTCACTTCTGAATATACTGACCCCTGCTGATTCCTACCCACCCATCATACCGTTTTCCTTCTAAAAACTTTCCTTCTTTCGTTTCCTTGAAAAGACCCTCCACACAGCATCCCAAAGATGACATAGGCCCTTAGGAATTTATTTTTCTCGGGACTTCATGTGTGGATTTAAAAAAATATGTATTTCGATTTCACGTCGAGAAATTAGTTCTAAGTACTAATTTATACCATAATATCACTTGAGCGAACTATTTGGAGAGAATTCGGCAAAAAAAGACTAGTGATACTCCAATGTGATAGTAATCCCTTTAGTCTCACAACATACCTCATTTAAAGATGTCATAAATTATTAACGCCCCAATGGGCTTTTACATTTGTGTACAGAAAGAAAAAAGGCTTGCTAACAGAAATGATACATAGTTGGTATATAAGTGTAATTTTTTTTCAGAATAAGCATACACATTGTGGATTGACATGATATATTAAATAACAAGACACTCTGTTTTTAATCCACTTTTATTTTTTATTTGTCGACTAGTTTCGATTCTGCCGAATCGTCTTCGGGACATATTTTTCATATATTTTTATGTTATATTGTATACATATATTTTTTTTCATATATTCAGGACATGGTATGTTCTATGTCCTGAAGACGATTCGGTAGAACCGAAAAACAAAGTGTCTTGTTATTTAATAAGTGTAATATATTTACGATATATATGTATGTATAAAAATGTATTCGTGTATGACACAGGGCAGTTATAAAAGGAGAGGTTTCTAATTTTTAGAACATTTCTTTTTTTAAATAAAAATAGTACTAGCCTGATCTACATGAACATAATATACAAGTGCATAGTACAAAGTAATATAACTGCATGAAATTGTGAAAAAAAAAATAATCTACGTGTTTTTATATTTCGGGGGACGTAAAAATCTATGAAATTGCATTATACATAATACAGTACATGATACATAGAAAGAAAAAAGAGGAACAAGTTTTTTAATTGTAAATAAGTAAAAAGATGACGTAACAAAAAAAACAATAGCTCTTAGGCGATGCTCTCATTGGCTTTGGACATATCCCTCTATATCCCTAGGGTCTTCGGGTGTTTCTCACCCCACCTCCCAGATACAATCGTCTTAAAGGCTACTCCGGGTGACTGGTGCAATACTTCACTGGGAAGAGTGTCGGAAGCAGGAAGTCACTTTGCACTACTCTGAAGGGACTGCTCTGGTTTTGTGGCTACGGACTGTTCTGGGTATAATTTGTTTTGTGTTTCTTTTTTGTTAATTCATAGGTTTGTTAGTGAACTTCCGCAATCGATCTAGGATTACTCCGGATATCGACAGAATAAGTAAGTATCTTTACTAATCAATTTTATGTGCGTTTATGACTAACCTCCTTCTATGCTTCTTTTAAAAATTATAGATTCGTTGAATTACAAAATTAGAGTCCTTGACGCGCACCCTGAAGGAGTAAATATAAGTTACTTCTACCGGGGTGGGTAACCTCAACTGGCTCTGGACAGTTGGGACTCTTGTACGATTTTCACAAACAAATAAAATATATCATCGATTTTCGATATATCAATCGTATTTAAAAAGAACATCCTGACGGAAGGTAAGCAGACATAAACGGTGTCCACTGTGAGAAAATTAGAGCGACGGCAGCACCCATTTGTAAACGTCATCTTCACCAACAAGTTACTCAAGAACTTATGAACTGAATAACTACGAATGATAACATTCTCGTGTCAATACTTGCATAGCGTACTATGCACTCAAGATGTCTCAAACTTTATCACTAGAAGATGGTTTCTATCGATCGGCTATGAATGTAGCTTCATTATCCCCCTATAACTGGCACTTGAACCATCTCGCATTCAGCTCGGAAGTTTGGCGGGTAGTCACCGTCAGTCAGGGGTGGGTATCACCTACCACAGCTAGGGGGAGGAGGTTGGCGACATCGCAAGTTATATCAGCGCAAATTCACAGATCCCAGGCACAGGCTCCCTCTTCACAGGCGAACTTCTCCGCAGTGCAAAGTTCCACACGCAAATGTTTGTTACACCTTCGCTAATGAACTAAGAAGCGAAAACTCGCGATAACATCAGACACCCAGACTGTTCAACCAGATGGAACTATATGCATCATTTAGTTTTAGTTTAGTTGGTAGTTCCATGGAAAAAAATAGTTATATTGTTCATGATTCAGTGATATGCGCTTGCACAATCGTAGTTGATTACAAAGCGTATGAATTTTTGTTCGTACAATAACGCATTTTAAAGTTTAGGTTAAATAAGTTTTTTTTTCCACATATTGGATTCCATATCATCTTTTCCAATATCAACTTATTCAATCTGATTCCAACACAAAAAAATACTGATTGAACACTCCTGTGATATGCTTTTTTTGCAGCTTCGGTGAGCTTTTAGAAAAGCTTGCTATAGAAAATCCTATGGAGTAATGAAAATAATTATGTCGACCTTAAACTCTAGATGGAAAATCGTTTGAAATATCATTACGGGCTCGGGGTTTGCGAGTTATAAGTGATTTAACCAAACAGATTTTCTGCTTCATGGTTTGTCAAGCTTATTTCAACAGTCAGGTATTTCAAGTGGAAAAAATGTTTGTCTCGGAATTTTGTTTTACTGTTAATAAATTACCGAATTTTCTGAGAAACGTAACATTTGTTTCGTCATATTTTTATATGTGTATCTATTTATTTTTAAAACTTTCTGACATAGTTACCATTTTGCTGATTTCGGATCGTACATTTCTCAATGTTATTTGTGTATTAACTTAATTTTACCTAGCAATATCAATGATGGAGCGTTAGATAGATTTTTTTTAATGTTAATAGCATTATTAAAAACAAAACCGATATCGAAAGCTAGTACTTTTAGAAAAGGGAGAGCGACTAATAAAACCGACTTAGTTATCCTTGAGGGAAGCATTATTAAACATTATACTGATGCCACGACCACACAATCGTCTAACGTCCCAGACTGAGCTCGGTTCGGAGTTGGGACGGAGGCCGATCGTATAGCGGCTATAAATCGGGCAACTACACGATCGGCCAACGTCCCAACTATGAACTCTAAACTAGTGATGCCGTTTTAGCTAAAATCTATCGATCTACCGATATTCATACAAAGTCTACTGAAATTTATAATATTATTGACACAATTCGTTTCTCATTAGGTACTCATAATACCGGAAATAAATATAACGGATAGCTGTTCCGCCTGTTTCAGCTCCGTATTTTATTTTTAACCGCAGGCTGAGTCAGATTGCAACGCAAAAAAATATAACATCTAGGCTCGATTATACGTCGGATTAGACGATGTGATTTTTCATGAAAATCGGGGCAATACAAATTATCCAATTATTATTAGCATAATTTGCGCAATACATATACGGGTTAGTTGCATATTTGTGTATTTTTTCGTCATTATAAACATAGTTTAATCATGTTTGAGTCTTCGCGCGACACGTCCGTCGGGATCGCCTGCCGAACTCGCACTGAACACCCAATATGTGGAGGCCGGTTTGTGCGAGTTCGGCCAACTATTTTGAAGGTTGGGCCAACAAGTTCACCACCGGGGCGATCTAGGGCGAACTCGCTGAACTTGAACCAATGTTGGCCCAACGCATACGTTCTATTTGAGAGGTTTGGCGATCGTGTAGTCGGGGCATTAGATGCAATATCTCGAAATTTAAATATCTACCTGAATCCAATTTCAGAGTTAAAAAAGAGATTTTATCTAAGAGATCATTGGATTATAAAAGTATTTATGATCAATCCCAATAGAAACCGGACATGTTCAATTACATGAAAATAATGGGATATGCGTTTATTCTTGTAAGTAGGAAGAATGTTTAGTATTCATTAAATAAAGCGTCCTATAAATAATGTTATAAAGCTGAGATTTCTTATCCCATATTCCATTATAAAAGGTTTCTAGGGGAAATTCGATAAAAATGATTATTGTTCCCCAGGGAAATTCCCGATAGGTAAAAACATTGATTGCTCTTTTTTATTCCTCATCTATTTTCATACGTTTATTCAAATGAAATCAATCAAACTTGGAAAGCCCTTCCAGTTCGGTTATCGCCTCCCTTTGCCAAATCTTGGGGGTCTTTTCTCCAAATTTCACGAGTGATTTAACCTGATTATTTTGTAATTCGTTTTGATCTTTTCGCATGCGAATAATTCTGGGGTAGAAAATATATCTCCCCCCTCCCCCACCCTCCCGCGATCTAAAAGTTGATAAGTTGGCAAATTTATGCCGATTTTTTAATGGTCCGTTGCTTCAGCGGAAAACGCTGATTCAAATGTGGGAGAAGCAAATCTCGATCGGAATTCAAGGATTTTTTTTGCAAGGATTTAACATTCACTGGATTGTGTTTAGCCTTTTAATACGGATGAGACTCTCTTAGCTTACATTACATCCTAAGTCCAACCAATCACTTCCTCAAATATTATATCGGAAGGTTAAAAATGATTCCAAGCTTTCTATCCAATTTTTACGTATTTTTTTCTTCTTCAATAAATGCAAAATCACTTTGAAAAATAATAATAATAACAATAATCGGATTACTTGTATAGCGCCATTTTTGTGAAAAATCACTTCAAGGGCGCTGTACAAATCTTAATTCCTATTCTTTATCTAATTATGCACAAACAGATACAGAAAAATATACTTAACTGGCAGGTCGCTTCAGATGAACACAGTTTTATTAGAAAATTAAAGTATGGAGGTGATATTTTTACAGTTGCTATTTTATCCTCCTTTTTCTATTTTTCTATTGATGTTAAATTTATTAGAAGATTAGTGGCACAAGAAGAGTTGGCATTTATTTGAAATACTTTTAATTTTTAGGACTAGAAAATGTTTATAAAATGACCTTAAAAAGCGTAAGAAGCTTCTAATGACACCACAAAGCGATTTAATTTAATTTCTACTGTGTATCCTGAAGAACAAAGCTTTGATTCCGAAACATGTTGATATTTATATATTAAACAGTTGTTTAAACAATTTATTTACTTATTACAAAAAATATAACATAATTCATACTAGAGTATCAGTATAGTAAAATATTTTTTTTCTCTTCTTATTATTCTACTCCCCGTTAGTTGATCTCCAGTAGCTCGTGGTTATGGGAGGAGTATTTACATACGTAATAAAATAATGTATAATAGGTGATATGTGAATAATATTAAAGAACTTATTAAATAACTAATAATAATAAACATCACCAGTAATTATTTGTATGGTAGTATACATGAATTATACAATAAATTATTACAACAAATCAGGGAGTAAATCTGATATTTGAAATGATTTAATTTTATTTTTCTACAATAATGTATTGTTCATTTTCATATTAACTATATTCATAATATCATTAATATAAATTTTAATAATAGAAGAGAATGTACGAGACTATGTATGAATGTGAATGAAGCAAGAGTGTATGCCAAAATCCAGTTGTTTGGCAGTCTGTCCTCTCTGCCTACCCTGCAGCGAAATGGCGATATTTAATTTTAAAACTATTATTATTTTATTTCTCATCTCTTGCTATTTTCTTGATTTTATTTATATTGATAGTGAATATAATTTCTTCTTCATTTTTCCAATACATTTTTTTGTATTTTCTAATATTTTTTTTTTCAATTATTTTTACTTTCTTAATTAATTACTTAGATACTTTCATCACTTATTGTTAATTTTTGCTTATGTTTGTAATTTGTTCTGTTTTCTTATTATTTGTCTATACTTGTTTATTTCTAGTACATTGTTTATCCTGATGAGAGAAGCGTCGCTTCTGAAATATGTAGATATTTATATATTAAAAACAGTGGGTAAGCAATGTAATTCGTATTTATTATAAAAAATATTGTCTTTAATAAACATGTAAGTATTTTGTGACGTCATTATTAATAAAATTAATATGTATACTGTGTATCTTGATGGTCGAATCCTCGTTTCCGAAACATGTTGATATTTATGTATGAAATAATGGTGTAAACAAAGAATATGTTGCACCATTTTATACGTAAATGCAAGTAGCGGTGCTGAGCTGAGGTCGTTCTTAGCATTGGAATGGCTTTTCAAACTATTTGTTTTGAATATATTGCTTATGTTTTATGCGGAGTAAATTTTATTAATGAAAAATCTTTGTAAATTTGAAATAAGACTTTTCCTTAGTGCAATTCTATGATAGATGATACATTAAATTCTCGATATATCTTTATAGTAAGGAAGTCATAATGGGTTTTCAATGATGATTTAAATGATAATTTTTTTAATTCAAATTATTGGCTGTAGGGTGACTTTAAATTTAGAAGTTTTAATCACATTATTAACCACATTTTATATTAAATTTAAATAATACTCTTAGATAGGTACTATACTTGCAGCACGTTCCGGAGAGGTAGATACTCTCCATACCGCCCTGGTGAAAGACCACCATTCAGAATCGAAGCGTTGTTTGAAATGGTTTTAACCATGATTAGTGACCAGACCAAAATTCGTCTTCCTAATATCTTTCCCTTCCCCGCTCCATTTAACCTCACAATACACCCCAATAATTGGGGATTCCATAGTTCCACTGTTGTATTCACTTAAAAAACCAAAATGGACTTCGGAAAAATATTTCAGTGTAATTCCATTATTTTTTTTGAAATACTTTAAAACTTTATAGCTCACACAATATATAAATGATGACTAAAAGATGACAATAGATGAATTGGAAACTGCAAAAGTTAATCTCTGCTCCGTGGAAATTGCCGAAAAGCGTTTTGCGAAATTCGGCATTACAGAATATTTTATGAATAAAGAAAGTCAATTACCAAACAGAGGCGTTAAATATCAGATAGCAAAAGTGATTACCATATTCAAAGGAAGCCAACAGTAATGCAGAACTTTACCTCTTTAAATCATTCTTTAAAATGAATAATTTCAAATAATCATACTTTTAAGTGACTCAAACTGAAGCAACAGATGGTCAAAGACTTAAAGGGGTTGAAACTAAATGTAACTTGCTCTATTTTAAGATGAATTTGTTGAAAAAAAAACACATAATCAAAACTAATGCCAATCCAAAAAGGATCCTTAACCCTGTACACAATGTTGCTTATTTAACTTTAAAGCACGCAGCGTCTTGCCTGAGCTTTCAGATGAAGAAAATACGGGATACTATTGGACATGAGGGTGCGAATCGACTAAGACAACCGCACTGTGTACATTATATATTTACGTTCTGCTTTGCAGGCGCTGAGACAAAGGAGGAGAAATTGAAAATGTAACTTAATGGGGCATGTCCTCCCTATCACATAATGGTATTATGCTCCGATGTGCCGCACCGTCCCCATCAACCAACTCCAAAAACCTAACAAGCAAAACAACAATCATAAAAAGTGCCAAAAGAAACGCATTAAATTTGATTGCAGAACACTGAATTACTTGTACTTTTTTGTGTCTGGTCGTGTTTTGTGATCGTGGTTGAGGATTGTTGGGGTTTCGGGTCTGGTCGTCGGGCAAACAGAGTGGTGGTGGATAAACAGACGCAAGCCAAACATAATTAGTCAGCGAGGCGCCATTAGCGGGGCAAGTGGACACAGGGCTGGCCGAACAGATTTTGTCACTTAGGGATGTACGAGGCGTTGGTATCGAGCTAACTATATGCAAGTGTCAATATTGTTTCCCTAAATGAACAGAAAAGAGAAATAAAATAAAACGGACTCACAATAAAGAATGAACATAACAAAAGATGAGTTTATTAAAGGTTACTTTATTTTCATTACATCATGTGACTCAACATCCAAACAGAGCAAAAAGAGGAAATTTTCATTAGTCCACCACACTCGATGAAAGCAATTACTTTGTGGCTTGACATATTATTAAATAAAATAAATACCTTGTTTTGAACCACAAATTCATTTTTAATTTGTCACCAACCGCCTTCGCTTATCCCAAGATTCGTCTGAGAATAATTTAAAACTAGCCAAAAATACATACTGACTATATACCTATGTGAGACATAATACAAAACAGTGTAAGAGAGAGACAAAATATAAAATGAAACAACATAACAGTGAGACAGAGATATACTTAATTATAATAGAATGGGACAACACATAAAAAGAAGTAAACAGAACATCAAAGAAAGCAGGAATTAATAGGAAGCAGGAAATCTTGAAATTAAATAAATTATTAGTTAAAAAAAAGTTTTCTTTTTTTTTAATTTGAAAACTTGTTTTATTTGAAAGAAAGCACAATTGATACGCATTTGATATATTAATGTCATAATAATAATAATAAAATAAAGATAGTGTAACCATTTATTTGTTATTTTACATACTTTTATTTTTACAAATTCAGCCATCGACAAAAAGGTCACTGCTCAACATTCCAGAGCCCATAATACAGCCAGTTTTCAGCAGTCCCCCTATAAATTAGTAGTTAAGGTTATATGTCTTATATAAAATCCCTACACTTCAACAAAATGAAATAAAAAAGATTTTAAATTTAAAAAGACAACTAATAATTTATTTTTTTTTTACAAAATCACTAATACAAGTTTCCATATAATTATTTACTAATACGGCTGACTGTGCAGTCAGCAACCATTCGCTGGGGAACTTCATGAAACACTGCAGCAATAATCGACCTTCGAATAGATAGTGGTAATTCATTGCAAAATTTTGTTGAAGAATACCTGTAACTATCCTCAAATACAGTGGTTCGATATCTGGAGAGAACATGCAAATGGTCTCTTTGGCACGTACTGTGTGCATGATAGTTAAGGGACCACCACAGTTTGTCAAACAGATAGGTAGGAACCTTCAAATTCATCACTTTATACATTTGACACATTCGATGTAACTTCCTTCTGTTCGACATACTTAGTATCCTATGCCGATAAAGTTAAAGCGAGATATACTCCCGTATCGGGAAATTGTAGCAATATTGGACACATGCGTTTTAGACACGTTGCAATTGCTTTTGTTTTTTTTTGTTCAGTAAGGAGAAACCACACACTGTGGTTCCTTAATCCAATATTGAGAGAATAATGCTATCGGTAATAATCTTACGTACTTTTACTGATATGTAATCTCTTATATTATATAATACTGGTGAACTAAACTCCCGTTGATAAGCTACTCGTAGTAGCTGAGCGGATAAGAACATTGTAAAAAAATAATATTTAACATTAAAAGAAATAAATTGTACCTAATTAATATTATTCAATTTATTTTTTATATCTTATTGAAGTTTGTAAACCTCATTGTAATATTTTAATCATTGAAGAAGATAATATTAACACATCCCAAATGAACCACGACACCGAAAAAACAACAGAAATTAAAAAGATTTCAGTCGCATCTTCATATTATCTTCTCAAATGATTAATTAATATTACTTTTCAATATTTCTATAAAAATTATTTCCTTAAAAAAGTTGGATTAAGTCAGGAATAGCAACCAGATAATTTGTACTATTTTGGCTGAATATGTATTTTCTTGATATCTTTGTTAAATTTGAAGAGATTCTCACATAAGCTGCGGAAAAATATATTTCAAAATTAAAACATTTTTTTTCTTAAAAATGTTGTCAAAATGTCAACAAACTGTTTTCTGTAAGAAATTTCTTCGATGGAGTCGAGTGTAAACTGTTCTTTATAAGTTGGGAGAATTACGTGAGTATTACGATGCTATAACTACAAACTAAAGACCTATTCACATCTGAAAGTTTTAACAAGACCCCGGGTACTAAGCAGAAATTTATATTGTATTTTTCTTCTTACAACTTCGAGAGATTTTTAAAGCATTACAAGTTAAATGTACCCACGCCAGGTCATTCAAATAAAGCACCTTTCATGTGGTTGTTTTATTGGACAATTTTAATGTTTTTTTTTATGGTTGGTTAAATACGGGCGTTTTTATTGATATGTGATAAATACCTCTACCTTTTTTTATGTCTTTGAAATTATTTTAAGATTTAGTATTTTTATATCACCCGAATTTCCCCTGTGATCGAAAAGCCAAAAAAATTGCATGGTCAAATATTTTCTTACGTATTTATTTTTCAGGGATGGTGGAGTTTTTCAATAAAAACTTATTTTACATTTAATTTTTTTTTATACGAATACCCCACAAGAGTCCCAACTGCTCCCAACCATCTGGAGCCTGTGAGATTATGGCATCTTCATTTGGGGAATGTTGTGTGGCTGAAGGTATTGAGGGGGTGGAGAAGGTGGAGAGGAAGGTGGGGAAATACCTGGCTATTCACCAAACACGGCTAAAAGCCATTTCACCATTTCAAGCAGCGTTTCAATTCTGAATGCTGGTCTTTCACCAGGGCGTTACTGAAAGTATCTTCCAAACTGGAAAGTCCGCAAATATACTTCTAATATGTAAATTAAAATACATAAGTCTAAGTAATCAGGTATAGGTTAGATAAATTATGTTGTGAAGCGCCTTTGAGGCGGATTTTCTCACGAAAACGGCGCTATAAAAATAATCCATTTATTATTATTATTATTATTATTGGAAAGTATGAATAAATAATCGGATTAAGGGTGAAAAATATGATTATGGATTTCACTTTCATTTCATTTTGTCACAGGGAATCAATACTGCTGTACCACCGTTCAAATATGATTAAAATCGTTTTTCAACTAATGATTTATTAAAACACTTTTAAACAATTTTCCTTTTTTTATTTCTTGACCAGTTTCAGCGTATCATGGCCATCTTCAGACTGGTATTTTATTCAACTACTTTTGTAATGGGATCTTCGTCGATCCGCAGATAGATTACAGAAAAATCTACTATAAAAACTTTTTTTTTTAAAAAGTCTTTTTTCTTGGTTGACGCGTTTAAAACTAGACTGCTTTCGCATAATAATATAATATGGATTTAAATCGCCTTTAAAATTATTATTATATTATGAAAAATAGTGCATTTATCTTAAACACGAATAGCCGGCCGACGAGCGCCACCTGGCGTATGGGCAAACCAACACCGAGCGTCCCGTCACGCAGCCCAGGGGCGTCACCAACAAAGACAAAGAAGATTGGAAGAAAGGATCAGTACCCCCGGCCCCCGTCCTCACCCGCCGCCCAACTTCACATAACTCCTATCATTCGTATTAGCGTCTTGCAATATATCATAAGGAATAAATACAGATAGCTTCTATTTTTTTTTCAATTAAACATGTATGAAAACTTAGACCAAGCCGTATTTAGTTTTGATAATTTAACTGCATCCTTTATATGGTATATAAATAATGTATAATGATAGTGTCCAAAAAAAAAAAAATGTCATAGATTTAATATAGGAATAATGTAAGAATAGGAAGTAAGATTTGTAAAGCGCCCTTGAGGTGATTTTTCACAAAAACGGCGCTATAAAAATCATCCGAATATTATTATTATCCAGTAACTTCTTCGCGGTAAATTCACAAGTTACTCTGTAAAAGGTTGTTCAAAAGCGTTTGCCATTCAAAGCTTTATAAAATTATCAGACTATATTCTTTAAATGACCAAATATTATATGTACAATTCACATTACATACTCATACATTAGTACTAACCTACGACTCAGGGTGCTGGACGGTATGAATAATAAAAATTAATAATAATAATAACAAGTAATGACATTGTCATTGGGATTTGCCGTGCTGAGGATTTCATTTACAAAATATGAAATTTAATTATATTAAATAGATGTTAATATATAAATGTATTTTCTATTTCAAATCTCCCTATGTAACGTATCGAGTGTTGTATTTGATTTTTAAATTTATTATGGTTGTTGTGATTTTTAAAGAAGAGCCTGAGTTTGTTGTAGAGTTTAGTACCATAGTATAAGAAGTTTTTTTGTTCAAATGTTGTGTTTTTGAGTCTATGATCTATTGTTTCCAATATTTGTGATTATTGTTAGTTCTTTTTTTTTAATATTTATGAATGTAAAGGAGTATTATTTTATTAACATTTTATTCGTGAGTGCTAGTTTTTACAGTGCTTGTTATTTATTTTTTAATTATAATTTTCGTGATAGCTTTTTGTTTTCTAATGAGTAAATTAAGAATATTATCATTAACACTGCCCCATCCGATAATACCATATTCTAATAGTGATTGGCAGAGAGCCACGTAGATCTTAATTAAATCCCTTGTACTGAGGACATTCCTGATTGTTTTTAAAAAGTAAGTAATTTAAAAAAAAAATGTTTTTTAAATATGTTATGTGGTTAACATTTTCTAATAATAGACGATTACATTGACCATTTAAATATGGAAAGGTATGCATTTTCATGTTAAGGTTTGTTTCTGCATTTTTCAAAAGTCAAGAATTTGGTTTTATTAGTTTATTTTTATTAATAAAACGTAATAATTATTTTCGGTATTTTTTTAATAGCACTTATTAATTATTTTTGGTATTTAATTTAATTTTTATTAATATTACTTATTACTTATGTTTGATATTTATAATACCAGATATCCTCGGGCAAGATATTTAGCAAGCTCAAATATAGATTGTATCCTGGCAGATTCTTTATTATAAGCCCGGACGAAGCAGTCTGATGGGGATTTACACTGACTGAAAACGCAAGCGGCAAAGTAGACTGGCAACTGACTTTTCCATGCGGCGACTGGTCTTATGCGGCTTATAACCGAAATCGACCGTGAAAACGGTCAAACGCAGGCAATCAATCGTCGCATGAACTTGATTATTTGGAACACAGGACGCCTGCTCTGCTAAACATTATTAACAAAATGATCAAGTCGCATGCGATATTAATCGACTGTGTAAATGGAGCGTCTGCGGTTAAAATCGAGTTTGTAAATCCCTCATTAACAACCGTTTAAATAAAAAAATTCATGCGACGAGTGATGGCCTGTGACTGGCCATTTACGCACAGTAAAAGTCGGATGCTGGTCTACTTTGGCGCTTGCGTTTTCAGTCACCTGCGGCCTGTCGAATCAACCATTTACATCGTCAATTTTTGCCATGCGATCTCGCCCCATAGCAAAAATCATCTATTGTTAACCACCCATTAAGAGACTTTCACATAGCTGGCTGAATGGTGTGGTCTCCACAATACCAATTCTGTTTACATGGAATAATCAACCGGAGAAAGACAGCAAGAGACTCGCAGAAATTAGGATGTTTATTAGTCTCTCCGAGAGTTGTAGTGTCGATGATGTTGATTGTAACTGCAAAGGACTATTACTGTTGTACCTGTCATTCATGGTAGAAATGAAGGAAAACAGAGTGCCATTAAACAAAGAAGTAGCTGGCTGAAGCCGAGAATGGTGCTGTTGTTGTAAGACTTCAAAAACATCCATTCAAAGAAGAAAATAAACTAATGATGTTTTGTCCCCACTTCTTTGAAAGACGCATTATAACGTGAACAGGGGGAAAAATGCTAATAAGAGTTTCATAACATGTGAATTTCTCAAAAAAACTCTAATTCAGGGCATATCAAAACTATTTTCATTAGTACAAAGCCATGAAATGTAATTACGTTAAAGTGCTTGTAATCCATGCTTTTTTTATTTCTTTTTCCTTAATGTTCAACCTATGAAAGATAAAACTATAGGTTAACAATTCTTTTGCAAGAAAGTCTAACGAATTGTGACCGTTGATCTATTTGTTGCAATTTATCCAGTGACTGTCACGTTTAAGGCATAGATAGACACATTTTAGGGTAGTTTATATAATACCTTTTACGCAACAGAAATGCCAGCATTGGATGGGTTGAACTGGACACATTACATTTGATGGGGATCTACTTAGATAACTGATAGGCGATAACAAAAATTGTGATATGTGCAC
This sequence comes from Halesus radiatus, assembly GCA_022606495.2. NCBI lineage: Eukaryota > Metazoa > Arthropoda > Insecta > Trichoptera > Limnephilidae > Halesus > Halesus radiatus. Next base: position 29,579 of record JAHDVE020010259.1, read on the forward strand.
TTCAAAATGATTTGTTATATTCATGTAATACTAGTATTCATGTAATACTAGTATTCATGTAATACTAGTATTCAAGTAATATTACTGGTTAGCAGCCGAGTTAAGAAATGAACCGGGTTTTCACACAGGTGTCGCATATTGAGTTATTTAACGATTCTGGAATTTTTTTGTTGTTGTATTTCTTTAGAAAGTTTATGTACTTTAATGAAATGCAGATGTTAATTATTTTGTATATATGTAACATAGTAGGTAAATACATATTATAGAATGGAAATGGACAAATTTGAAATTCCCGCTTAACATCGGCCGCATGTCACTCAAGCCATAATGAAAAATTAGACAATATCGGAAAAAGGGTTCGTAAGTAGGAGATTTTGTGCTTTAAACTTTTAATTTTTTTTTCTAGGCTTATAAAAAGACACACCAAAAAATGAACGGTTAAACGAAAGGCCAAGGTGTGTTCTGCTTGCAGTCTTTAATTAAATCATCTACTATAATTCAAATTCTTATGAAAACACATGAATTTGCATTATTTCCCATTGCATCGCCTTAAAAAAGGTCGAATTATTACATTGTTTTGGCGTAACTGAAATTGTGCGGAATTATGATGGACTGTGTCAAATTTTGTCGATGATTAGTGTTTCAGTGAAATTAATAATTCTACAAATGTGTTGACTTTTATTGCTGGAATTTGTGTGTTAAATTAATCAATACATATTATTAATTGAGAAAACCGATACAATTATCAAAGTGTTAAACATAAAATTATTAAACCCCCTTGAGGTTATATTCTTATCTTTTCTTCGGAATAAAATATGTCCAATAAAAATAAATATTACTGAATATACTATATTCAATTTTCAGCGGCAGCATTCAGTCTCCTCGTATTAAGACGTATAAATATATAAAACGGTTATTGAATGTTATTTTTCAGAGCGCAAAGGCAAACCTGGTGTAATATCTGCCAATGAACCATTCATTCTTTTGGTTAAACGTGTTCGGGCTAGCTGTAATCTGCTGCCGCGGGATATGGTAAAGTTTGGCTTCAACTGCGCTCTTTTTTTTTAATATTTACGAAGGAGTTTAACCGTCTTCAGTATTTATTATAAATTAATTAAACTATTCCTCCGCGATCCGATTCAAATAAGCCTAAAAATTTGTAATTTTAATAATATATTATATATCTTAATCATTGAAGAAGATAATATTAACACATCCCAAATGAACCACGAAACCGAAAAAACAACAGAAATTAAAAAGATTTCAGTCGCATCTGGGACTCGAACCCAGGACCTCTACCTATCCGGGGTAACCGCTTAACCAACTTAGCTAATGAGACCAGTACAATTTACGCCATTTACACCAATATCATACTTCATGTTCAAGATTTATTAATATTATTCTCCATTTTTATAAATCCCATATTATTGGCTGCTGTCCTTATGATGATTGCAAAGTTTCATCCAGAATTCAATTGTAATCGGAACAGAATCTCGGATATACCTACCCGATTTTTATTTATATGAGACATCTATTGACTTATTGTACAAGTCTGGAAAGAAATATTCAATTAATTTTTTATTAAAAATTAAATTATTAAAAATGGACGATAATATTAATAAATCTTGAACATGAAGTATGATATTGGTGTAAATGGCGTAAATTGTACTGGTCTCATTAGCTAAGATGGTTAAGCGATTACCCCGGATAGGTAGAGGTCCTGGGTTCGAGTCTCAGGTGCGACTGAAATCTTTTTAATTTCTGTTGTTTTTTCGGTTTCGTGGTTCATTTGGGATGTGTTAATATTATCTTCTTCAATGATTAAAATATTACAATGAGGTTTACAAACTTCATTAAGTTATAAAAAATAAATTGAATATTATATATCTGTTAGAAAATTCATTTTACACCATGACTCACGAGAGCAATTCGTGTTCTTTTTAAGGAAGATTCATTAACTTTTTCCTTGGGGTTAAAACCTTCTTGCTTAACTGCGGTTCCAAGAGGAAAACTCAATATTAAATATTTTACCAATTACGTTATTATTTACTTTAAACATAATTAGTTAGTAAACATTTTTAAAATTTATTTACATGTTGACATTTTTGGCAATTAACGGCGAGTACGGCATTGAGGAGAGTCGGTATGATCGGCCGAATCCAATGAATTTGATTCCATAGGCGGTGGACGCACTCACGGTGAAGTTCGCAAATCCGGATTCACTCGTTCCGAACTCACACTCAAGGGACGGCAAAGGTTTTGGACTGGAGTCAGAAACGAAAGGCGTCACTATTCATTAGTAATATGAACGATTTTTGATTTCGGAACAGCGGACCTATGCCGACCGAAAGGAACGAAGACCGAGTCCGAAGAATCGAGTCATGTGGCTGAACTTGGAATTGGAACCGAGTTTTTAAATTAGCGGAATGACACACCTCTTCGGTCGGTACAAATTCAAATGTCACTTTTAGAACTAGAGACAAAAAAGGTCATTACTATCAAATGAGGTAGGTACCATTTTATAAAACGCGATTCTTCGTTAAAAAGCTTACTTATTATATTTAAAAAAAAAAAATGTATTAAAATGAATTATAATATACTGTAATTGTTTTTAAAAGTTTTGGTTCAAAACCTTGTGTCACTTGAAGACATTTCATCAATTTGTGTTATGAAATAATCTCCTAACAATCTCTTTAGGATCATTTTCACCGAAATTCCGCAGTTAATCAAGAAGTCTTTAAACTTAAGGAAAAACGTAAGGAATCTTCCTTAAAAAGAACGGGAAAGGGCCTCCAGAAGGCATAACATTTTGAAGGTGGGTCATTCCACTTATTTTAAAAATACGGTTCTAATTCCGAGTTTAGCCACATGGATTCCTCGGACTTGGTCTTCGTTTGACATGTCGACAGGCCGACTGTCGACACCACGGGTATTGAAAGTCTAACGGATAAAAATACTATTTATTTATTCTTAAATTTAATTATGAAAACAAAAACAATTTAAAAATTGTGTGCAACTTGACAGTTTTTTAACTGCACTCTGTATTTATTTTGATTCTTTATTACTATTACGTCCATTCTAAATTTTACATTATACTTTATTTTATATTTCAATATTTTATAGGAATCGTACATGTAATGTAAAATGCCAAAGGGGGTAATCCAAATTTATTTATTAATTTTATAAAACAAGTGGGTACACTAGAATCATTACAAGTGTTGTACTGTATCATATGACTTCTGCGGGATAAGGGACATTACGGGTGGGTGCTTAAAACTGTTGAACAAATTTTAATTACTATCGGTGTGCAACACTTCTCAAGCAAGAACTATATAGATAATCGTTATTTTCAAAGAAAGAAATATTTTATAAATTAATTAATAATTACTTCATAATCACCACCACTTTATTAATATATATATATTAACATGTTTCGATAGCGAAGCTTTCCTCATCAGGATAAACAGAATACAAAAAATAATAATGTTAAATATAGACAAATTATAAAAATTAACAAAAATCGATTAAAGTAGTCAAGTAATTAATCAAAAATGTTAATAAAAAAATATTATAAAACATTCATTTACATATTTATAGTAGAAATTAAAAATGAAATTATTTTTATTAATAATTTAAATATGAAAATAAATTCAATAGAGAGCTATTTATAGAAAAAATATTTGATTATTAATCATATTTTATTGACTGATCTTTTGAAAAAATTATAAGAAATATTAAAAAAAAAATAGGATGACTTTGTTTACACCACTGTTTTTAATACATAAATATCAACAGGATAAAGTTGTTATTCAATGTTTTATAATATTTTTTATTAACGTTTATTAAAAACTTAACTAGTTAAATCGATTCGCTTTCGAAACATGTTGATATTTATATATTAAAAACAGTGGCGTAGAAAAGCTAATTCTTATTAATTTGTTATTAATGACGCCACAAAATAAAAACAAATCTATTAAAGAAATAAAGAAATATTTCATCACTGGTTTAATACTAGTAATATGATTCGTTTTGTTTGACCAGTAGTTTTAGTCCCCTTTAATGGAAGCAATCTTCCCAGCAAGCCCTCCATTGATAAGCTTGGTGTAACCCTAAGTCACCAGATCAGGTATGGGGGCTCCATCGGAGCCCGAGTAATGTTAGCCTTTCAGAAGCTGGGCGTATTGTGCATAGCCTGCAGATACTTTAATAGTACACAACTGCTGACCCTGTACAAATTGGAAGCGCGCCCCACTGTAGAATTTTCATACGGTTGACATTTATCTAATGAGAACAGGTCGCTTCTACGACTCGTTCTTGTGTTCAACAGCTCGGCTGTGGAATGATCTGTTGACCTCGGTGTTTCCTCCAGGTTCCTCCTTCATATCCTCTAAAAGACCCCCCACACAGCATGTCCAAGGATGATATAGTCTGTTACGTAACGACAGAAAGTTCCTAAAAAAGGGACTAGCCACTCGTCATCATCAACGGTAAAACGACGCCAGCGCCACGCTTGCCAACGACAGCTCGCACCCACACACGCCGTCCCACTCTCCTCGCACCCGGCTTCGGAAGCACTCGCCTCTCACCCGGCCTGAAGATGACGTCCCTGGTACGCCGCCGACTACGTCTCAAAAGGAACGCGCGAGCAGCCATGTTGGCAGTTGCGAATTGCTTCTACTTGGACCCCCGTTTGCGCTACAACCTAGACTGTAAGCTGTCTTTGTATTCCCCCTTTTTGTGTTGTAACTTATTCGAGTCCCTGTTTTCATGCCCGTTTAGAAAATATCAGAGAGAAATCACTCGTAACTTTCATTTGAGGTTAGGTTAGCCTTCTGATTATCGTAACATAACTTACCGTGTCTGCACCTTCCTCTGAATAAACTCTGAGTCTGAAAGCATTTAGTAAGTTTCATTTGACGAAGTATTAGAGTCCCAGATCCCAATTATAAGACTGACTGCCTGTCGGCCTACGACCCTGCAGAGGAGCTTCTTGGCCTGACGAAACTGAGCTAGTCAAATGTCCAGAGCCGAGCTCCCTGGAGGGACACCACCCTCGGGGTAAGTCTGTACCAATGAACTGTCTCCCGTAACCGCTCTTTCCCAACCTTCCTCCTCTCCTTCTCCCACATCCCTACATCCAGTCTAATTCTTTTTATAACAAGGCCTTGAGGGAAAATATTTTCCTCGGTGCCTCATGTGTGGAGTTACTTAAAAAAAATAACTTTTAAGTTGTAACTCAATCGGTACTACGTACGAAATATACACCTAAACCAAAGTAAAGTTTTTTTTAAAGTAGTATCACAAGCCTACGAAACAGCAAGAATGTGATTTTTATTCTCAATTCTAACACGTGTTATCGTAGCCATAGTGTTATATAAAACACGTCACAGTATGGCGCGTTAAAAGATAAAGGCTATTGTTTTGTTTTTGCAAATAAAATTCTCGAAGCAAACAGCCGTACGTAAACACAAACCGTAAACAGTCTACGCTTACGCTTCTTGAATGAACAATATACAGCTTTATCAAGCACTTACTTAGAAAGCTCCGTACAGGAAACTGCTCTAGACTTGACGTGAGCCGCGTCAATTGCATTGGCGCCATCACAGGAAATGAATTCTCAATCAAACAAAACAAAGATTCAATTCAACAGTCCACAATTCATGTACACCTCGTATCAAAGTTAAATTATAAGTATGAGGTTTTTATCATGTTCTTGAATTGCTATAAACCTTTTTAGATTATTCTTAAATGCTATGCAACTACTTGTTTTAGCATTGAATGATGCCAAAGTGTGCATTATACCACTTTTTGGCAATCAAATTGAAGACACTTCTCAAAAAAGTCTCTTTGAATCTGTGCTCTCAATTGTGTACAGCGGTGTGTCTTCGAAGCTTTTATTGCGGAATTACGCCCACCTCACATAAAAGTTACATCTTAACCATGGGAATTTAATCAGGTATTTGAAATACACGGAATCTTTTAAAAGTGTTCTTAAGCCGAATTCTTATTATATTTAGTGGTAAGTGTGAAAACGTTAAATGTAATCTTGGCGAGCAAATTTAAGACACTATTTAAAAAAGTCCAATTGAATCTATGATCTCAAATGTTTGCGGTTGTTTCTTTTTGTGGCTTTTGTTGCGGAAGAGGATTGTTAAGATTCTAGTTGTGATGACAAGTGTTCAAATGAAATTTTCTCATTCCCAGCGGACCGAGGAAAGCCCCGGATGTGACGTCACTCATGACGGAGCGGTGCAAATAAAGCCAACAAGGCAATCCACTTAGCAGCGGCTGGGAGTACAAGGAGTCTTTATTCGAACTCCCGAGACCTGAAAACGTGAAACTCTGAAACCCATGAGCTGAAAAAACAGAGCTCGAAACACGCCTCAACGGGCTGAATTGTTGAATTGTTTGCTACTTTTCGTAATTCAAAGAATGTTTAAAATTTAAGTAGGGGAAGACTTTTGGTAATTATTACCGTGAAAAACGCCCCTATAAATAATAATACCCCAAGTAAAGTGGAACAGCCCCTTTTCAATTATTTTTAGAAATTCAAAACAGTTCCAAATTCTCATAAAGCTTTTCGGTTCCTCTTAACTTTCCAAACTGTTGGTGACGGCTTGTCCGGAATATATTTTTGGGCCAAGTATTAATTAACCTCAGGTATACAACGTTATATAAAAAATAACTACTTCAAAGCCTGCGGATGGAAATTCTGCTAGTTGTTTTGAGATAACTTCAATAAATTTCTTTTTCTTAGAATTTTTAAATAGTACTATATTTATTTAATATATATATATATATATATATGTACCAGTTCATTTCATGTGTAATTTTTCAAATTAATATCGAGATTTTCTTTTAAAAATCTATTTTCGTGAAAATTTTATGACACAATAAATCTCAAACAGTGATCTCTGCCAAAAAATAGAGTCTGTAGTTTCTAGGGCAACTATTTATAGTTAGCTACGACATATCTTTTGATATATCGTTGTGCAAAACTGGAGTTCCTTATACGATATAAAGAAATTTCGTTACACCGATCTTCTAACCTTCGTAAGTTTTATAAGGTCTTTATTTTTTTAACCCTCCGATGGGCAACATGACCTCGCCAGGCCATATAAGAGGTGGGGCCTATCAACCTAGTTTTAGATGAAGGCAAGTGTGCAAATAGTGTTTATAAACCTGTCAATTTGTTGTATATGTGTATATATGTGTTATGTATTGTATATATCGTCACACGAAAGCAATACTGCTGTAACCACCACTACCCACAAAAATGCCCTGTATTCACCATTATGCGTTTATCTATCTTAGTCCCGTGACTCTACAATGAAAAATAAGACCTGTACGACGTTGGAAAAAAATTTCTTTTGTCAATATTACGTTTTTTAATTGATTTATAAGCCTCAAAATCCTGCGGCTTTTTTCGTATGTGCAAATAATAGAAAAAGTTTAAAAAAAATCATTATTCATGCAGATTTTTTTTTATTTATTTAAAGAAAGGTGAAATATAATAAATATTATTCATAATTTCTTCAAATGTTTGGTAACTTTGTGGCATCATTATTAATTATATAAATTAAAAATATACTTTGTATTTACCACTTTAATTAAAATATATAAATATTTCTCTACATGTTTCGATAGCAATGCTATCATCCTCAGGAATAAATGAATACTATTATTTATTTATTTATGTATTCATTTATTCCTGAAGATGATAGCATTGCTATCGATTATATCGATATTTTAATTAAAGTGGTAAATACAAAGTTTATTTTTAATTTATATAAATATTATTCAAATAATGTATGATAATATTAAATAAAAAAACATATGTACAGTAATCTGGAGATTTTACGGACAGATGGATGTTGCCTGTGTAAATTTTAGTTTCCGTGCCGTGTATTAAGCAGTCGGTTGGATGTGATTATTATCGTTTATTCTGACGGTGAGCGGTATTCCATTCCGCCGTTACCTTCATTGTTTTTCGGTTTTTCTCATGTACTATTCACCATTTCTGGGGTGATTATTTCGCGGAAAATGTAAACTGTATGTGGCAGGAATTTACCAGAAAATCCGACGGGTCTGATGCTCGTGAATCGATTGTAATGACGTGCTCTTTGCGTTGGCTTTTCCTTATTTCATAATATACTGGCTTAACAGCTGGGTCAACAACTGCCTCAGGTTCAGGTAAATCAAAATTCTTTTCAGGCAATTCGATATTTTCTTCAACCTCCAATTAAAATTCAGATGCCTCTCCCTTCCTTTTCCTCAATATCCTCCGCCAAATATTGCCTCATGTTCGCGAATTTGTGCACATCAGGCGATTATGACGCCTAGAAAACAAGAAAGGCACATCCACTCGGTCTAATAATGCCATTTCGCAAAAAAATTTCAAAACCAAACAAAACACTAAAAGTCTTCTTTACGTCCGTACACTAGAAAATGACTAACTCAAACTGATCGAGTGCGTATGTTTCGTATGTATATATGCTGTCTGATGTATACAATAGCCAAACCAAATATTTTCGAAAGTGTTTCGTGTCGAGACAAAGAACATTCCGGACAAAGAAAAATATGAAATGCGATGTGGCCTGTCTAGGTCTCGTGGTGGAGTTCTTGAATTTTCTTTTAATTTTTTTTTCAATTGTCATGTAAACGCAAACTCGTCGGCAAAATCAGGATTCGACGCAGCTCGCCGAGTTGTAAAGTATATTAAAAACGCTTGCCAAAAAGTCAACGGAAAAAAATCACTTTTGAAAATCAAAATGGCCTAGCTAGGCCATATTACCAATCGGAGTTAGATTCATCAGAATCGTATCTGCCAGGAGTAAATAAAAATAAATCTTCTCTATTTTTGCTGGCATTGAGCAGACGTCGGAAACAGGGAAGAGGAAGGTTGAAAAGTAGCTGGCTATTCAGATCTGGTCACAAAATAAAGCTTAAGCCATTTTCATCGTTTCTGGTCTAATTTGTCGTATCACACTGTGACACCGAGAGTATCTTGAGTACCCCTGAGATGATGACTAAAATGGCGCTATAAAATTTAACAACATTCGCTTTCCAAAGATCGATGGCACTTACTCTTAGTGCACCGAAATATCCATCGGAAACGCAAACGTTGAATCCGTTGAACGCCGGCGTATCCGATGGGCAATGTCAACAAATCATTTCTATGAACATAAGTAGCATTTCCAGGGAAAATTCCACTTGTGATAAAAAAAAAATTGTTCACTTTCACCCCTCTCTCAATCTCTATCTCTTTCACTACTCTTTACTAATCCCTAATAACGCCCTCACCCCTACTGTGACACCTAATATATATGTTCAACCATAATTTTGTAATATTAATAAGTAAGTAATTATTTTGCCCTTATGAAGGAACGGTTTTTCCGAAACTGGTGGGCATACAAAATAAACAGTGGTTAAAACAAAGTTTGATTGTTTCAATTAATTATAATGGATTACAAAGTGACTTCATACAAAGGTAAAAAATGTTGTTTCTATCTTTCAAAAATAAAACGGTTTATGTAACCTACACCGCATGAAAATGGCATAAAGTTATCATATTTTTGATTTCGTCAATATCCAAAGAAAAAAAAACTTTTCCAATTTTTCAAGGGTTCTTTTTAGTACTTTTTAATGCTAATTTATTATTTTTCCGAAAATTTATATTTCGTGAAGGGGAGTTTTCCTTGTTAATTTTATTCACATATTTTTTTCCTTGGATACGTAAAATAGTCCAAAGTCTAAGCATTATTAATGTTTGTGTGCAAATATATTTATATGGTGTTCAAAATTTCATTTACATTTTTCACTCCAAATAAGTTCAGGAATCACTGGTTAAAGTAAGTCAGGTATGTCTCTTAACACCCTGTATAAATATATGTTTATATCATGACATAAACTCGTACCGAATGCTTTTCGGACTATCCTGGAACTGCAGTGCTACTGAGACATTTGCGAAAGGGCGCAGTCTCAGATTCAGAGCCCTAATCAAAAAACGGATAGCCAAGTACAGAACGCGACTAGCAAAATGCGAAAACACCCTTGTGATGTCACTGTACTTCTGTCAGGGTCCCATTTACAAGCGATGGAGCCAATTTATGATTTAGATATAATCTTTTTGTATTTGTCCCTAACAATATTTTAAGTTTTTATACACATATTATATTATACGGAATTCATGGGATTGCACCACCCTCCTCGAGATCTGGTAAAATTTAAAAAAATAAAAATAAAACCTTATATTTCACATAGATGATTGACAAAGTCAGGGACGTCCCTGTAAGACATGCTCAATCAAGTGCATCAAATACACATCAGTTCCGTTTCCCAGAGCTCAGGTTCCAAAGGAAAGGTCTATGGTATTTCCAATTACTGACTTTTATGAGGCGGAAGGGAGTGCGGAAAGGTGAGGAGAAGGGAAAGGGTGGGTTGTAAAGTATCTGACTATTGGTAACTTTACTTAAGCAGGTTATTTCAAATAACGTTTAAATTCCTTAAAACTTTATGAAAGCGTTGGTGACCGGATAGTACAATATACATATGAATCGGCATACTTTTTAAAACGGATATAAAAAACTTACCCGAAAACCTGACCTAACGTAACCAAATTAATATTTTTAATTTTAAAAAGTAAAGATTAATTCGAATAGGTTTGATAAGGTTTTAGGATTTTTAATGACTTCATATCACAGTATGCCGATCCATTCGTATATTGAATTATCGTGGAACCGAAGTCGTTTTTTTTAAATTTTAATAAACATTAAATCTCTTTGTTCGGTTTCAATAGTAAAATCATTATATGATTATTAGTACTTTTAATATATGTCAATTTTATTCTTTATGCTCACTTCTTTTTAGTTCAATTCAGAATGTGATTGCTCTGTTATATTAGAAATTACTCAGTATGAACGCAACCAAATAATAGACAATCATTTCTCTCAAATAATGTATATCATTGCTTTCTATGTTTTTCAACTTATAAATAATGTCAACCGCCTTATTCGGTCTTCTTTATCACCGAATTCTCAGTAAAACCTTTCGTTAACTCACTTTAGAAATATTTAACCCGTGTCAGACCAGTGTATTATTCATCACAAACATATATCATTGTTAACAATTAGTGTTTTAATCTAGTCAAGATTACAATAACCCATCCGCGTCAAGAGCTTCTCGACCCATCTCAATCCATCAAAAATCCAAGCCTTACGAACTCGGGCTGATCGAGGAACCCTAGAGCATTCATTCTTAATGATTTACACCAAAGCGACAGAAAATTGTTAGGATGTATTTTCATTTTCACTTCACTGTGTTTTAAATAAGTCGCGAGGAGTTTATATGGTAATCCTATCTCCCTACTTACGTGAATAAAATACTTAACAGTTAGTAAGCGAGCTTATACTTTACCAAGTAACCGTTTGGGAACTTTAAACGTTCACCAAACCTTACTAAGTATGTTTTAAAAGTAAAATTCAATTATAAAAAGCTTCATAACCAAAAACTTGGAAAAACAACCCGAACTTGAGTACCTACCTACCCTAACAAATAACGAGAATTTTAAAAAGTTGTTCTAAAAAATCAACTCAACAACAAAACTTACCATCTAAATATAATTTTCCTTTTGATTTCCGTAACGAAGAAAAAATAAATGTCTTCAACTTTGTAAGCTTTTCCACCCACCCGAAATTTAATTCTTCTTCTGGTTCAATTGAAATATTAAAAGCACACCTGAATGGTTGTTTACAAACTAAGTCGGGGGGATTGCCTTATTGACTTTCGTACACAAATTGCTGAAAGAAATATTTCAGTCACTTTTTCAGCGTTTACTACCCGGATAATAAGTATTCCGGTGAGCTTTACGAGGCTCCTGAAAGGGTTTATGCCATAAAATTTTAAGCGAGCTTTCTTAGGGGCAATGAATTTTTTCAAGCGGTCAAAATCTAATCACACGTAAAACGAATAAAGGTCTTCTGTTTTCTCTATTTTCACTGCCAAAAAAAAAAATATATATATATTTTTTTTAAATTTCGTCTTAAACTTTTTCTTCTATCATATGGACTACCGTGGCTGAGCGGAAAGCTCTTTGACTCCGGAAGCAGTACTCACGGGTTCACACATTCGGCATAGGCAATGAAAATTAGAGTTTTTTTTTTCAGATATCATAAACTTACTAAAATATTCCACAATAAACAACACCCTCAATTATGTGTTATTTTTTCTAATCCTTCCGTTACGGTCCTAGAAAAGATGTAATTTCGATGTTGAGTAAAAATGAATAGCTGACATGTATTACTTTTGTGAATGATCTCATTAGTAGTATGTACATAAATAAAATATTGTGTATAAGTTCTGGAAACGAGGAAAAAACATCGGCTGAGCATAAAAAGCACGATACGTCTATTACTGGCGGCTGACCGCCGGCTACTACTGACGACGGATGACCGCGCATCATGGCACGGTGAGCAAAATTCCGTACTCCTCTCGCTCACTACCGTACCACTCAATAAAACAAATGTTTGTCTGTCCATCCTCGATTTTTTCAAAAATTAGTAGACCGGTGTCGCTGAAAATATCACAGTTTATTCTTATGAGTGTCGGGAAGGTTTAAGAATTAATTGAATTAAATAAAATATGTAAAACTGCTGCTATAACGTTTTAAAATTTGTATGAAAAACATTGAACCCGCCATGTTTAGCCCATAGATAAACCACTCTGGTTAGCCACAGATTACATATTAAAAGATTTGTTAAGAATAATTTCCAAATGGAAAACACAAGTAGGTACCTACGTAAGAACTTTATTATTTAGATATGTTTTGAAAAAAATAAATCTTTTTAATAAAATAAATTTTTCATATGAATGTTTCTTTGTTTAGAGATAGTTACTGTCGCTGTCAAATCAATAATGGCACCCAAACGACAAGCAAGAATTCACAACTTCGTAACTTTATTAAAAAAAAAAAATTGTGAGCAAGGCTGGGTACACATCAGCTAGTAGTAAATAAAACAGTTTAATGGAGAAATTATGAATCCATTATGACAATCCTATAATGATTTACAAAAGACAGTCATTATTTGTGAAAAATAGAAATGATAATAATTATATGGGTAAGATACCACATAAGAGAGGTATCCATAGCGACCTAATATGAAAGGAAATAAATAATTGAATGGGGAAGGATTCACAGGAAACATGTTTAAAATCGGACAATTGAATAAAGTTGTTTGGTTATTAAATAGGATATCTGATAATTTTTAATTAAAAGATTTCATAATTTTTAGTGTTTCGAAGTTGTCTAATGTAATTCCTATACCGTTTTTATGCAACAGGCTTATTCCCTCTAATATTGATATTCTATTCTACTTGCTCTTTATTGTATCATCATGTCCCTTTTTATGAACCTATAATAATAATAATCGGATGATTTTTTATAGCGCCGTTTTTGTGAAAAATCACCTCAAGGGCGGTGTACAAATACTACTACCTATTCTTATATTACATCTATGACACTTTCTATAAAGTTTTTTTATTCCTTTATTTTCTCTTTTTGGACTGGCTATCATTACACATTATTTATATACCATATACAGAGATGCAGTTAAATTATCAAAACTATACGATAACGCTGCATTATTTTCCGTAGTTATTATATTTGCCCTGACGAAGCTTGATCTAATCGAAACCGGTTTGGCGTAAAAATATTATAAATTAGTGGTTTATGAAAAAGTGTTTGTTTTATTTAATATGATGTACGAGTATGTATTTAATGCGAAGGAATTGCTTCTTATGAAAATAATTATGTTACTACTATATTTGCTGCAGGTACTTAATTTTTTTAAAAAAGATTTTTCAATGATTTAGTATTATATTTTCTTTGTGAATCTTCATATTATTATTATATTTAAAGTATTTCATTTAATTCACATCCAATAGTCCACTATTTTAACCTATGAACACTGCGTCCAAAATCGAAGGCTTTGCTATTTTCGGTTTTTTAGTGCAATTTTCAAACAAATATTTATCATAGAAGTGCTCGATAGATTTTTTCGTGTAATATATTGTAATTTTGAGGGACATTTCTTTTGGGTATTATTTTTTGGTGTGAGATGGAAGGAAACATATTTAATCAAGTGTTGGGAAAACACACTACGTCTTCAGCTCGCCGATTTTGAAATTGGCAATGTCGCGTTGTTTACCAAACACAGTTTGTTGGTCAGCCATCGCAAATAATATATTTTCGACAAGTGCCCGATGTGTGTAATGAATACTGATACCCAATCCAAAAAAGGTTTATCATGCCTCTCACAAAGGAACGAAGTTTCAATTCAACAGGCTCCCCCCGACCGGCTCCTACCCGTATGGAATTATTCATGCCAGGAAGGTTGCAGAGCGAAGGGGTTGTAACCTAATCTAACCTAACCTTACCGTGCAGGGCGCAAAACTGCCAAAGTTATGGATTCCAGGGGTTGATTGGGAAGATAATTTTGTTTGAAAAATCGCTCTGACATCTGTAAATCAATTGTTATAAGGTTATGAGCATGGATGAAATAACGATGGAATGAACACCTTTAAAAAAACATTTTTTTATTATTAGGTACAAGATTAATGTTTGTGATGAGTGGTAAGGCGACCTGGGGGTTGTTTTGTTATAGTTCTTGTTGAAACCATACGTAATTTACGCTAGAGCATGATATGATTTTACTTGATTTTTACGGTGTTACACCAGCATCATACCTTATACCATCGTTCTCCTTTACATCAGCAGTAAATGAGCAAGTAAAGTTGTGAAAGTTAAAATACAATTCTCAATCCGTCGTAAGATTTTTTTTATTAAAAAGTGTATAATATGCATTGTATTTCCAAGAGTTAAGAAACACATGGTGTCATCAAATGCAGAACCTGCAGTATAGTTTTTAGAAACAAACATACTTAATATTTAAGATACATAATTAATATTCACAGTACATTAACATCATTTACAAAACATAATTTGCATTTGTAATAAAGACATATCACAGGTACATTATAATATAAGTGTACAGAGACAATTATTATAAATAAACCCATCACTGGTACATTATATAGATATACTTATTACAGAGATACATCACAGCATTAATCCTTAAGATATTCTTTTAAATAATACAGTTTAACCATCATACTTTGAGACCTTTCATATTGGCTTGAAATTTTAATATCGTTAGGTAATTTATTGGATTATGTGTAAGCTAAATATTCTAAAGATGATAGTTCATATTTTTTTGAGTGTATTTTTGTTACGTGTAGTGTGTTGTAGTAAAACAAATAAAATAAACATTGTTCATAATTCATAGAACTTTCCATTTTAATCTCAAGTGCACTGCACATTAACGGGTAATAGCCTATAAGCTTTCAGAAATGTCAATATTTTATAAAGCCATGAAAAAAATAAATCAACGATGCAATTTATTGCATTATTTATCCGATTTTTCATTCAAATGTCAATATTCACCATTTTGGATAGAAATATTGGCAATTATATTGCACTGTAACTACCTTACAGAGTTTTCCATTTAATTGTCTATTGTATGTAATGTCGTTATATGACGTTGAACATTAACGATATTATTCTTTACTGAGTACCTGTGGTTACATTTCCATTTACCTGTGAATACGTAGCAATTTTCACAGCGAAGTAGGGGGAAGTTCAATTAAACTTTTTTTAGCGTTTCCATATGTTATAGATCTATTTTTACATATTCTCCTAAATATTCTTCACTTACACAAGTACATGAATTCTTGCGGTGATCAAAAGAGTCCCAATTGTCCCACATAAGTCTGTGGGATCATAACTCAATTAGCATTCATAGTTTCAAGTTTTGAGATTAAGAAATGTGCATATAAAAACGTCTATAGTCGTCAATAACGGTTTTTTTTATAGTTTGTGATTACTATGTAAGTTATTTCGTTAGATACTAAAGATATATCTTAATAAGTGAGTTGTACTCAGTCCTAAGTTGTGAGTTCGGGTTCAATCCCCTGCTATCTAAGTCCTCAACCACTGTGCAAGCAACACTTTCCGCGTATATTGATGAAAGTAGGAGGAATTCATATATCATCAGGCTCTTGGTAACCTGGGAATTTTAACCTTTTTTAAAGGAGAAAGAGCAAAAAAAGTTGCTTCCTGTTGAATATTCGACAGAGTACCTCTGAATCCTTTTCATGATTTGTTACATGTATTTTCGAAATCCTTGAAAATTAAATAAGTAATACCATAACATTATGTCTTTTACAGTGTTAATCTCAGTGTGGGGTGGTATTTCGCACATGCTAACGGCTTAGGGGTAGGTCTAATGGGTTCGAAGCCTTCGATTGTAATTCTTAATACTAATTCCACACACTAGACCAATTTGGAAGTACTTTGGGAAGGAATACTCTGGGAGTGTTTGCAGGGTAACCCTTTTTTGTTCGACCTCTGCTTGCTTCAATGTAATACATTTGTTTTTTCTTCAATAAATGTATAATTACTTTGTGGTGTCATTATTAATAAAATTAATAAGATACTAGTATTTTGCCCGTTGCACCCACCGGAGGTGATAAAATTATATTATTATACCCAAATATTACTTTATAACTTTATGATTGTAACTTGATACTTGAATTTATTATTCCCCAATATAAATGATGATTTTCCACCTACGATTTAAAATATTCTTAATAATATTATTGTTCACTTAGGTTACCCGCACATCGACCAAATATATCTTATACAATCTTAACTTAACCTTAACCTAACCTAACCTAACCTAACCTAAACTAAAGTATCCATTTTTAAACTATTAAATTTATGTGTTTTTTATTATATCCATTGTTTTTAACTTATTGAAGTTTATATACCTTATTATAATATTTAATCATTGAAGAAGATAATATTAAAATATTTTTATATGAAGCGGTAACTTGGTGATGTGACATTATAATTTAAAAAATAAAACAATAACTTTGTTTACATCACTTTTATAAACAAAGTTTTTTGTTTTATTTTTTAAATTATAATATCAACACATCTCAAATGAAACACGAATCCATAAAAACAACATGAAAAATAAAAAAGGTATCAGTCGCATCTGGGGCTCGAACCTAGGACCTTTGTCTATCCGGGACAACCACTTTGCCGACTAAGCTAATGAGACCAGTTCAATTTACTCGATCTACACCGATATCATACTTCATGTTTCAAGACTTGTTAATATTATACTCCATTTTAAATCCCACATAACTGATCCAAAATGTTTTTTTTTTTTACAATATAACTCTTGAACAACTTTCCAGATCAGTGGATGTCTGGAATCTTAATTTAGGGAATATTTAATGGAATAATAAAGTATGGGTAAGGTAGAAAAAAACTTTGTGTTTAAATCTGGTCGCTAAACAGCTTCAAGTATATATATATGAGCCAAATTTAATTGATAAAATCTTAAATAAAAAACTTAACAAAATTTCAAATGAAAAGTATTTAAAAATTAAAGAAGGCTAAAAGTTTAAGACATTAATAATTTTTCAGTTCAATACTCCAAAAATCTCATTTCTAATATTAAACCGGCTTTTTATACAATCATGGAAATCACAACACTAAAGATAAAGACCATAAATTAACTCACTCCGGTATACTCAACTAAATTGTAAGAACTGTTCCTTCTATTCCATTGACATTAGAATCAGAGAACATGTAAGATGTCTTAATAATAACTTTCCCGAATTCGCTAATCACATTATTTCAAGCAATCATAGTTTCGATAAAAATAATAGTAAAGATAAACGTTCAGATAATTTAGAAGCCTTGTAAATTATGAAATCCCTTAATAATAATAAGTCTATTATTAACAATAAAAAAACCTATCTTACAGCCCAATTATAAATACGTTTCCTTTCACCCCTCCCTTAATCTCCCTCACCCTTCAATAATCCCTAGTCACGCCCTCACCCCCACTGTGACACTAATTGTGTATGTTCTGCCATAATTTTCTAATATTGTTTAGTATATATTTTGTTAATTGATAAACTAAAGTTCTTAAAAACTTAAGACAAGATTTTTGTGCATATCGCAAATGGTAACAATTATTTTTATAAACAATAATTATTAGCCTGAAACACTTATCCAAATTGAAAAAAAACTAGATAAAATAAATAAACCTAGATAAAAAAGAAGATAAGTGTTTCAGGCTAATAATTATTGTTTATAAAAATAATTGTTACCATTTGCGATATGCACAAAAATCTTGTCTTAAGTTTTTAAGAACTTTAGTTTATCAATTAATAAATATTTGACAAGTCAAAGCAATTTTCACCAATAAAAATGTAGACATAATTTGTCTCGACGCCATCTATTTGAGGGATTTAGCCGTTACAAGCCTCTCTCATACTAATAAAGTTGGTTGTTTACAGGTGAAAATATAATAAAAACAGTAATTATTGAATGGAACACTAGTATATATTGATTAATTTGGCGGGTTTGCGATAAGCCGACGTAGCTCAACGGTAGAGCATCTGACCGGACATCAGAAGGGTGCAGGTTCGAGTCCTGTCGGCGACATTTATCTTTGCTCGGAAAGGTTTTTTCAATTTGGATGAGTGTTTCAGGCTAATAATTATTGTTTATAAAAATATATTTTGTCCCTGACGATGGAGCGGTTGTTTCGAAACCGGTAGGCTTGAAAAATAAATGTGGTTTAAACAAAGTTTGATCGTTTCATTTGATTAAGTATGTTTTTCTTTATCTGTTTATAAACAATTAGATAGAGAATATGAAGTAATATTTGTACAGCGCCCTTGAGGTGATTTTTCCCAAAAAAAAACGGCTCTATACAAATCACCCAATAATAATAGTTATTTCTTGTATTTTTTCGGCATTCACTATATAGCAATTTCTAGACATTTCGTTTGAAAGTTTTATTTAATATGTACTTTTGCTATTTTTGATTTATTAATTTCGCTACCGGTTCCCGCTTTAGTTTTAAGAACGCTAGTGAATGGCACGGTTGTGTCGAAACCGGTAGCGAATTTAATTAATTAAAAATAGCAAAAGTACATAGTAAATAAAACTTCCACACTAAAAAATAGTTATTAACTGCAGAATTCCTGAGAAACATAGATAAAAAAAATCCTAAACTGATTGTTTGGAGATTATTTGAAAACACAAATTGATCAAATATCTTCAAGTGACACAAGCTTTTGAACCAAAACTTTAAAATTCAATTGCATTATATTATAATGCATTTTAATCAAAATTTATTTTATTTTTAAATATCTAGTATAAATACGACCTCTTCCGAAGAAATCCGTTTTTTAAAAAGGTCCCTGCCTCACTAGATAGTAACGACCTTTTTATTTTGTCACTACTTTTGCCGCGTGACATTTGCCGCCGTGGTATATCTATGCCGCCGCCTACCGTTGTGCATTGTTTTTACTTATTACATTTTTAACTTATCGTTAACATTTTCTGTTGCTAAAACTGCTAAAAATATTGATGTTTTTAATGAATATTATTAGCTAAATGACAGCAGACTGCTGTCATCCGAGAGAATCAAAACCGCAGTTAAGTAAGAAATCTTTAACCCTAAGGAAAACGATAATGTATTTTTCATAAAAAAAGAACCAGAATAGGCCTCCGGGCAGTGATACCTAAACGGAGTTAATATTTTTTCCATTCAGTTCCAAACTAAAATATTCACAACGCATCCTTTTTATTAAATATAAAATAG
This sequence comes from Halesus radiatus, assembly GCA_022606495.2. Taxonomy (NCBI): domain Eukaryota; kingdom Metazoa; phylum Arthropoda; class Insecta; order Trichoptera; family Limnephilidae; genus Halesus; species Halesus radiatus. The sequence continues at coordinate 49,327 of JAHDVE020010259.1, forward strand.
TTTTAAATAGTAAATTTGTATCAAATCGTCTTTAAATACTATTGTTATTGGTATGGTAAACAATGCAATAAACATAAAATTTAATAATAATTATGAAAATATTGTTGTTTTCAAATGAAGATAGCATAATACACAATAAATAATATTTATTTCTGAACGCAACTGGTAAATTTTCGTACTTCTCCGTTCGTAAGATTAAATTGTGAAAGTTTTGTTGTGAAATGTGGTATTTAATATTATCATTCCAGCTTGTACCTGGGAACGTTCATTTTCTTCATCTAATCTCGTTTTTCCTAAGTACCTATTCACACTTAATACGACAGGCTTTGAGCAAAAATGTATTATTTTTACCATAGAAACGAGGTGAAAATAAGTTATTTTAAAAATATTGTTACAAAAATTGTTTTTGGCTTTTATAATGTGTAGCCTATTATATAACATATAGAGCGCACTGGGGGAAATAAATGATTTTGGAAAATAAATAGAAACGAATAAAAGTACCGCTTTGAATTCAATTGCATACGAAACTAAACTTCAATTCCATAATAACAATTAACCCATCCTGGCCAGTGCTGTCAACTGAATTGACATATTTCTAATTATTTAAATAAATCTGCAAATATTCTAATTACATAGTTCATATTTAAGGTGTTCCTCAGAAATATATTTATGTAATGGATAAAATAATTATAATAAGTATTTATCGAACGCAGCAGAAAAAAATGTCTTCTCGATAAATCAGGAAAAAAATATATATACGTATGTCTAATATATACGTATGATAACTAAACAAGTAGTGCGGTAGTGGGTGAGAAAGGTACGGGGTTCGCTCACCGTACCACCATGTAGCCGGTGGTCTGCAGGTTGTAATGAATGTATCATGCGTCTTATGCGTGGCCGACGTTTTTTACTCGTTTTTAGCACAGTACACAATATTTTACTTACGTACATATGTACCTATGTAGTTCTGATAAAATGAAGGATGAAAGTGTACTGAATGTTCTAAAAATGAGATCTCTGAGGCGAATCTGCGGTGAGATCATGTATGATCGTGTGAAAAATATTGAGATTCGTAAAAAAATACAAGGCTATGAAAATAAAACAATAACTTTGTTTATAACCACGAGAATTTTATTTAATTTTATTACGACCGACCGGTTTCGCTTAACCCTGTACAAAAATTAAACAGCTTATACCCTGAAGATGCTTATGTTAAGCGAAACCGGTCGGTCGTAATAAATTAAATAAAATTCTCGTGGTTATAAACAAAGTTATTGTTTTATTTTCATTAAATATGTCTTTTTTTTTTTTTTTACATGAATACCGCACAAGAGTCCCAACTGCTCCCAACCGTCTGGAGCCAGTGAGACTATGGCATTCCTAATTGGGAAATGTTATGAGGCTGAAGGTATTGGGGAGGGGAAGGAGAAGGGGAAGAGGAGGTGGGGAAATACCTGGCTATTCAGATCTGGTCACCAAACACGGCTAAAAGCCATTTCAAGCAACGTTTCAATTCTGAATGGTGGTCTTTCACCAGGGCGATACTGAGAGTATCTTCCACTCTGGAACGTGCGCAAATATACTATATATTATTTTTAAATGAATTAATTGTGAAACAACACAAATTAATTAAATAAAATTTACTTGCGCACGCCGGGATTTGAACCCGCGACCTTCGGATTCGTAGTCAAGAGCCTTACCCCTCGACCATGGAGGCCGTCAACCACAAAGTGACTGCTTTCTATCAAAATACAAGGCTGATGTAAGCGTAATGAGTAATATTAAGAAAGGGATGCTTCGATGGTTTGAGCATATAAATCGAGTGAATAAAGAAAGAAGTGTAAGGATATAATATGACGCGAATGAGAATGGAAGAAGAAGCCGGGGACGCCCAAGGAAGACATGGCACGATCAAGTAAAACAAACACTTGAGTCGGGCTGTCGGAAGTCGAAACAACAGAAGAGAATATATGAGACGATGTATGAATGTGAATGAAGCAAAAAGTGTTGGCTAATATCGAGTTGTTTGGTGGTCCGTACTATCTGCCTCCCCTGAGGAGAATCGGCATGATGGTTATTTTATTAGTTACATGTCGTAAAATACTTTCGGTTATATACTGTCCTGAAGAAGGTTAGGGCATAACCGAAAGTAGTCAATAACATTTATAAATTATAATAAAGTGGTTAAAACTAATAACTTCTAATTTAATTAATAAGATAATTTAATCAAATTTAAGCAATTCCACTTTTCAAATTTTCGCCACTAAATCTTGATTTTAACTCAGCAATGTCGCCTGCCATCAATTTACATATATTCCTTTAAAACTCGTACCGGTGGCCATATTTAACGTGAATGTTTTACCTCGCTCCTTTAATCAAAGCAAGTGTTTCGTCCTTAAAATCCTGAGAGATCAAAGCCCCCGTCCCTTCGCATTATTATACTACCCGTACATGTATGGTCGCCAAGTATGGAAATGCGGTGTTTAACACCTTCATCACTTGCGAAAAACCACTTGAAAGGGTTTCAAAAGAAAATTTCACCATAATATCATAAATACATATGTTTATAAAATAATAAATTATTGGCGACTGTATAAATAACCAATGAATTAAAAATTACTTTGTATTCACCACTTTATTAATATACCCATATCAACAAGTTTCGGAAGCGATGCTTTCTTCATCAGGAATATATACAATATAAAATATAATAATGTCAAGTGTAGACATTAATCAAAAATGTTAATAAAAAATATTATTAAGCATTGAATAACAAATTTATATTAGAAATTGAAAAAGAAATTCTTTCTATTTTTAATATGAATATGAAAATTAATTCAAAGAAAAGTTATTTAAAAAAAAAAAAATTTCATCATTAATAATATTTAATTCACTATTAACGGTTTTTCTGATTTCTAAAATTTAATTTGCATGTAAATTTTTTCAAAAATTATTTATAAAAAAAAATTATTGGTTTCTAAAATAAGATTTTCTACTTGTTTTGTATCTAGGGGATGGGTGTTGTGGAGTTTTGTTTGCAAAATATACGTAATTTCTTCGTTTGAAACTCGATTAATATCATGGATTTTTTTAATGTTATTTTGATTTGGTCTGGTGCCTTAATGATTTTTATTTTTATTAAATTATTAGGTGTCATTATTTTATCAATTTTTTCAACAAACCGCTATAGTCAATTTGTGTTAAATGATAAATTAGTAACGATCCGATTTTATAGATTAAAATGTTTTTTCCTTATATTATGCGTCCAGAACGTCCCTTTTTAGTGAACACTTTCAAATGATTTTCCTCGTAAAACGAAACGATTGAGAAAAAAAAACAATATTTTTAATTTCTTGTCAATTTTATTTACTTATGTATTTATTTATTTACTTTTTTTTGGGAAAATTAACAGCAAATCCATAATTTTCATATATATAACAATATAAACAATAAATTATGCCAATTATAAATTTTCCTCTGCTGATGATAAATACTATGAGTAAAGTGTGACAATGTACAGTTTTTCATCAATTAGCTTAAACAATGTCAGTCGGGGGAGGGGAGGGTGGATGGGAACATAGGAGTGGGATAAAGGTAAAAAGATGGTTTAAGTTAACTAGTTTGAGAGTGGTCGCATTATGGATTTTAATTTAATATCAAATTGATAATAAGTCGTTCCCTTTGGATATTTGCCTATTCAATAAAATCATTAAATTTCAAGATCATCTTTACGATTTCTATTTAACCAGGTCGTTTTCTTGCTTTTCATTGAAGAATAAAAATAGATTGTTAATAATAATAATGGTTTTTATTCCCGGATGTGGGGAGATTAGTGCAATTCCACACATCATATAGAATATTTACATATATAGTCATAGTAACGTGGAGCTCGTAGAGAATGAAAAGCTTTACCTACCTTTCTTTTTCCAGTTTTCAGAAAATTATTCGTGATATTTCAGAAAAATCTTATTTGATGTTTATTCTACAGTAATAAAAGTTCCTAGTTACCAAATTTCTAATATTTAACTGCATTTTGTCTTGAACGCCTTATCCTTCATGTTTATAGTATGGTAAATAATGGAAATATGTAAAAAAAAATACTATAATTCTGTCACGGTTACGATTACACAAACAAAATTGAATTATTGTTTCCAGTTGAAAAAGTTTTTTAAAATTTAAGATTAGTAGAAGTCATTGATAATTTTATGGATAGATATTCTGAATATAATGGCTATCCACATCCACCATTCATTGGTGACCATATCTAAGTAGCCAGATATTTCTCAACAGTCTTAACCCTCCTCTTTATCATCACTTTCCCTTCTAAATCCCTCCACCCTCACAACATACCCCACTTGGGGGTGCGATAGTCCTACTGGCTCCAGTGGAGAGCAGTTGGGACTCTTGCTCGCCAATCACATAACAAAAAAGTTTTATATCGGTAAATGCAAAATTATATAGGAGATATTTCACAATAAATGGCGCTGTAATAACATTATTTTTTTCCTAAAACATGCCACCAAAATAAACGTTTATGCTTATAACCTCCAGACCCAAAGTCAATCATCCCCGCCACTACCTTCTACCCCCCGTCATCGTGACTCTTTCATGACGATGCGAAATGGTGTTTTATTAACCGGATTATTATTTATTACATCGGGGGTGAAGAGAAAATAATAATCCGCCGCTCTATTAAAACTATTAACCTTGTCGGACTTAATACGCGTTCGCGAAATACTTTTCCCAGCGTGTAATTATTGGGGGGCGGAGAGACGAGGAGTTTTTGACGCGTGCTAACCGAGGCTGCTGCGCTGGTTGGAACGCGTGTTCGAGGAATATTCGTGAAGATTTCACAGGGGATATTATTGGGGTGAGTTCCAGGCAATTGAAGTGCCATTGCGGTAAGGTGACACATTCAATTTTAGTGATTTAAAAAAAAGTTTTATTGATGAACTTGAATACCAGAGTCAAGAAAATCACGACAATAATTCATTTATTAATTCATTCGTAATTAAAAACCGTTTAACAACTTTGCTTGAAAATTTAACGTGATTGGCTTTTACAATTTTTGATTTATATATTTATTTCATTTTTAAAATAACATACATACTACTTCAGGGTATTGGTTACATTTGGGTAAACTTTTTTTTTTACACAATACAAAATTGTTTACAAAAGTTTCCAAAAGACACAAGTGAGAAAATTCTTCTAAATAGAACATTGCGAATAATACTTCGGCGAAATAGATATACAAAGGTAGCTAAAATATTAGAAGAATTAAATTGGCTAACAGGGAAACAGATGCTGACATTGAACGCAATGATATTTATACATGAAATAAGAAACAACTTGTTACCAAAATATTTTTCCAACAATATTATTTACAACATGGACATTCACAGACATAATACAAGGATATGTAAGGAAATCGGACTACACAAATAGCGCAGAGCCAATATGTAAACAGTATATTTTACAAATGGATCAAAATTTTATAATGCTCTGCCTGTCCCAAACATAATTACACCAATGAATAAATTAAAAATATATTGTAAAAACCACATTAAGTTAAGTAAGAAAAAATCCAATATTATGTCATCCAATAGTTTTCAGTAGCATATATCAGTTATAAGTAGTTATTTTGTAAACTTTAATGCACAAGTAACTAAAATAAAATAAATAAAACAAACAAAACTTTTTTTATATTAGAGCAATACCTAATAGAAAAAAGAACAGTCAATTATAGTTGTACATTACTTGCCTTACTAGGCGAATCTGTATTGAGGCAGAATTTTAAACAAATTATTTCGCACGTTTTGTCTATGGTTTACTTTAAATTGTCGCTAATTTCCCAAATATTAATATATTATTTTACGTTACCAATATTGCATGCATTCACACAATACTTTATACTAAACAAAGCAAATGTCAATGATAGGGCGTTTAGTTGAGGGCACCAATAAAGACTCGATCATTAGAGCACATCCAAATTTTAACATCTTTTTTGGCGTGTTCTGTGTTTGACTTTGTTCAATATTTTCTGTAAGAATTTTGCTTTTTTTTTTTAGCAAAGTATCTAAAACTGCGTTTGACAAAAGGTGGAAAAGAGTGCTGGTTTTTGCAATAATAATAATAGTCTTCATTTAAACAAAACAAAGCGGTGAGTACAACACTCTGTCTGCCATATAAAAAGAATACATTTAAAAATAAAAATAAATTACATGATGTAGAATTAGAATATAAAAAAAATAAAAAATAATGAAATAAAATGAAAATAACATATTTCGCCCTTATGCTACAGTGGCCTGAGAGAAATTCTCCATTTATGATGTAGGGGCGTGCCCTGCCACTGAGCGACGGCCTGGACAAGGGTGTTTTCCGATCTCCGGTAGCGCTGACTCATTCCGGTGGACCATCAAAGCAGAGAACCCATGCACTCTGCGAACATCTGGGAGGCGCTGCATCGCCAAGGGAGGCCGAACAGCGCCCTGTGAGCGTTGTTATATTGTACTCGGAGTGTGTCCATGACGCCTTGAGTATATCTTGTCCATAGTTTGCTAGTGCAATAAGTCTTATTAGAATTACGCGTAGATTAAAATGAAAATTGTGATAACGAAGTAATAGATAATACGCTGTAATTAACACAACGCAATATCTCGGATAACAGATTATGGCGAAGAGACTGGACAATTTTGCACGCTCACGTCTACACTGACGTTAGTACATTTGTATTTCATTAAATGCTCTCGCTGATGCTGGTTTATTATTATTCACATAAATGCCTATTTTATTTGTCTTTCCTTTTCTTCATTATTCAAAAAAACCTTTTTGAAACTGCTTCACATTTTTACCACATAAAAACGATTTTTTTTTAATCGTTATCGTTTTTAATTCCAAATCGTCACTTAAAGGAAATGAAAAATTCTAGGCCGCATAAATTAAAAAATGATGGAAATCGTTTTCCGGCTGTCTAAAGTTTTTGTAAATTTCTAAAATGCTCTACCCGTGTACCTATTCCCCTCTTTCTTTTCTGCATATGACATATTTTTCTTGTGTATTTTTTCATAGTCTACATTAAATACTACTATTTTTTTCTTAAATCCTTAATCGTAAGTCACCAATAAATATTTACATGTCTTGTAAAGGGCTAGCAGATTCTTCAGTAATGACCAACAGCTAACCATATACAAATATTAACTACGTTTAATGGTTGAATTTGGAAGCCACCTCTGGACTGGAGTTAAATCTGCATGATTTTGTGCAGTTCGTCTGATTGACAATCCGCTGCTAACAGACGGATGGCCATCTTTAATGCACAGAAACACTGTAAGTATTCTGAGTCTGTCCTACAGATATTTAAATAAAGCTTTCTCGAAAGATCTAGCGGCGTTGATTCATATTTGTGAAACTAGAAAGAACGGAACACCCGTTCACAGGTGATGTTGGATTCATGGGAACGGGTCGTTTCGCTGATTCATTTTTATGTAAGTCGACTCCTACGTGGAACGAGTTACCGCCATCCAGGGCCTCTTTAAGACTCGTACTAACGAATCCCTTTCTACAACCCTTTCCTTACCCGCCCAACCGGGTAGCGATATAGTTCCCTGTACGAGTATGTGCCCCATACAGACAAGTGCACTCATGTGAGGTGTTACAAAACAATGAAAAATATTGGACTTATCTCCTTATTTTTTTGGACCCTTCAATGAATACACGTGGTACGGTCACGCGATCTCTTACTCGGCGATGCTTCATGCTAGTTTATACACACATAATGCTATTTGGAACCAGCACTGACTCCGTTTACTCGGGGCGAAACGTGTACGTGTATAAACGGACGCAATCCACGGAAAAACACCATTGGATCGATGTTTTTTTCATGAGGTTATTCCGTAATAACTCGAGGGAAAGAAAATTGTTGTGCCCCTGAAAAACTTTCATGGGCGTGAAAATATAAATCAAATGAACGAAGACATATTTGGTTTCGATTTTAACGCGGCTGTTGTAGATTTCTCACACCGATTATTTATAATTCAAATCTGATACGTTAAATTTTCAATTCATTTTAAGGTTATTTGTTTTTCACGCGTGAAATTAAAATGGAAAGAACTTAAAAAAAAACTATTTCAAAAGAAGATCAAAGGAATGTTATGTACATGTGTTCTGTATATACTAGTTATTAAGTATTATTTTTTCTGATACTGCACAAGAGTTGCCAACTGGTTATGTTCTGATTTTGTAAATAATAACATTTTGTATCACACGTAAACACGTTCCATTCTTGTGTATATTATCATTTCCAACAATCATTACATAATTTAATTTAAAATGTAAATATGTTATTTGTAAGTCTCTTTTCCTAAACCATAGATGTTAGCCATACAACAATATTGTTTTTAAAAACCACCTGTTTATAAATAGTAAGAATAAGTCTAAGATGGAAGTCCCTAATTATAAGTCTGGATTAGTTAGTTTTTAGATCACTAGTTATGAATCTTAGTAGTAAACCATCAGTAATAAATTTTCGATCTAAATTATTAGATATAAGTCTACGTGATAAGTTACAAGTATTATATTGTAAAGCGCCCTTGGGCGCCTCTCGCGAAAACAGCACAATAATCCATTATTATTATTAATAAACCGTTACCTAAAGCGAAAAAAATCATTAAAAAAATATTGCATAATTATGGAACATCTAAAATAAATAAAAAAAAAAATTTATGGTAAATAATTATATGTATATAAAGTTATATCATAATAACTAGTTCGTACTCAAACATGTTGTACGTAAATAGGTCATATGGAAAATATCCAAATTTCCTGTGAGGCAGTTAATTAACCTTGTCTTCCCAGAAGCATCACCATTGGTAAGTTAGTTCTGCACCTCGAAGAAACAAAGGGCTGCGTTGGTGCCATAATAAATTATAGACATCGACAATTCCAAAAATAAATATTAGTCACCTACATATGATTTTACTTATTTTTTCCTCATTAGTAGAATAAAATATTTATTATAATAGTAATACAGTCTTTATATCGGACTACTTGTCGTCTACATTGACTGTAAGCTAGCACTTTTTTCAGTCTTAGATATGAATGCGGCTTTTGATACGATTGACCACGATTTTCCTATTACACTATTAGAAGAATTATTTGGTTTATTTAAACTGTGGCGCCTAAGAATTGGCTGACATCATATTTAAACAATCCTGTACGAGCAGTGATGATGGGAAAAACCAATCAAAATATGCAACCCTTTCATCTGGAGTACCCCAGGGGTCTGTTCTGGGCCCACTGCTCTTCATCCTTTTCACAAATGATGTAACTAAAATAATCGAATCTTTTGGTTTTCAATCTCACTGTAATTTATTAAGAATATGTTTCACGGAAAACCTATTAACAGGTATGAAACAAAACAATTCGTACAACTCGGGCCGCTAGAGAGTGCTAGTGTATCATGTTACCATCAAATGTCAGGAGCTGAAGGTATTATCATTTAAGAGTATTTATGACTATCAAGATACTGTCGTTATTCTGATGTTGAATAAACGTATTCGAAGGATCGTCCTAAAACAGCGTAAAACTAGTTAGATATTTTTTCGCTAAAGTAGGGGAATGGAATATAAGTAAATTACACACAGACTTTTTCTTTTTTTTAAATTCTGTCTTCTTAAGGTAAGAAAAAACTTTGTATTTGACGATTTATATTTCTGCAATGACTATCACCCACTGATGAGATTAACCTTGGAGGAATATATAATCTCCTTGGAATAGAGAGAAATGAATTGTCCGTGTGCCCGAAGTAACGTCATTTTTTTCTTACCTCTGCTTAAAATTAATCAAAAAAATCAAATATCGATTTTCTTTCTTAGACAGATAAACAATTTTAGTGACCGTTCTGCAACATTTTTTTTTAAATCGGTATCTGTTTAGATTACGATTAGTCATCGTTTTATGGTGAAGCCTGTTATTTCACTCACGCTTTTTGTACCTATTTTTGGAAATGTATTTTCTGTAAGAGATACTTCAGAGAAACTATTACTATGCCATATCACCCAAAGGCAGAGACTGATCACATTTCAGCCCGCGTGAAAGAAGCCTTGGGCTAGTTTCGTCATTTCCCTCTGATTATAAATAGAAAACTTATTTCGCTTGCCGAAAACTTTCTTGAAAACTATCAAAGAGAAATCATTTTGGCAAATTCAGTGAATGGAATATTTACCTTCAAAATAATATATTATGTTAGTTATTCAGTTTATTCAATCGGGTCGCTTTCCAAATTAGTTTCGTTTTGAGTTTCAATTCGACAAAGCAATCATATTATTGTATTTTATATTGTGGTTTGGAGGAATCGGCCTCGTGGTTTAACGTTTTTCAAATAACTTTTAGCAATATGGTTGAGCTTTTTAAACGGGTTAATGGATCCAAAGGAATTCATCAATTAAAATAACGCATCAGTTATTTATTTTTAAATGATGCAGGGATTATAATATGCACGACTTAAGAATTTATTTTTAAATGATGCAGGGATTATAATATGCACTATTTAAGAATTTATTTTTAAATGATGCAGGGATTATAATATGCATGACTTAAGAATTTATTTTTAAATGATGCAGGGATTATAATATTCATGACTTAAGAATTTATTTTTAAATGATGCAGGGATTATAATATTCATGACTTAAGAATTTATTTTTAAATAATGCAGGGATTATAATATGCATGACTTAAGAATTTATTTTTAAATAATGCAGGGATTATAATATGCATGACTTAAGAATTTATTTTTAAATGATGCAGGGATTATAATATGCATGACTTAAGAATTTATTTTTAAATGATGCAGGGATTATAATATTCACGACTTAAGAATTTATTTTTAAATGATGCAGGGATTATAATATGCATGACTTAAGAATTTATTTTTAAATGATACTGGGATTATAATATGCATGACTTAAGAATTTATTTTTAAATGATGCTGGGATTATAATATGCATGACTTAAGAATTTATTTTTAAATGATGCAGGGATTATAATATCCATGACTTAAGTATTTATTTTTAAATGATGCAGGGATTATAATATTCATGACTTAAGAATTTATTTTTAAATGCTGCTGGGATTATAATATGCATGACTTAAGAATTTATTTTTAAATGATGCAGGGATTATAATATGCATGACTTAAGAATGATAATCATATCCATAAATGGAAGAAATGCACACCTTCATTGTTTAGCTAGATTTACCTCTAGTCACTTATAGAATAAGTTTTAAAAAAAAATCTCGCTCCGGTGCGCAAATGCGTCCACAGCCCCAACTCTGTAAATAAATAAATGTGTAAAAAAATGTAAATGTCTAATAAAAATTTCCTAAGCTTTCAAGGTCATTTTATAAATATTCTCTGGTGATAAAAATTATAAATATATCAAATAAATACCAACTGTTCTTGTGCCACCAATCTTTTAATTAATGTAATGTCAATAGAAAAGGAGAATAAAATAGCAACTGTAAAAAGCATATCTTCTCTAAGCCTAAATTTTCTAAATGAATTAAATAATAATATGGTAGTATATATTCCCGATGAAGAAAGCGTCACTTTGAAAACATCTAGATATCTGTCTATATTAATAAAGTGGTGAAAACAAAATAATTTTTTTAATTCATTTTTTAATTACGACACCACAAAGTGAATACCAATTTTTTGAAGAAATTACTTAAATTTTCTAATAAAACTGTATTCGTCTGAAGCGACGTGCCAGGTATATGTGTATGTTTTCTGTATCTGTTTGTACATAATTATATAGAGAATAGGAAGTAATATTTGTACAGCGTCCTTGAGGTGATTTTTCATAAAAACAACGCTACACGAATCATTCAATTATTATTATTATTATTCATACATTCATGGTGATACACTAAACCATACAAAATATTGATTTCCATTGCATTTGTTTCATAAAAATGTTGGTAGTTATAAAAAATATGAAAAGGGATATCGTCCTCTTTTAATAATTTCTGAAAGTACATTTTTTACAAATTGAAATTTGAATTCCACCTTTTAGCATTTTTGAATTCGCAATACTACGAAAACCTCTTATCTGTATGATAAATATGAGTTAGCAAAAAACGTGGCAAGTAAAAGAAATAATAAAAAAATAGCAAAAAAATGTATTTTAAAATGTTTACGTAAGAGGAGCCATAACTCCACAATCGACAATGTATGATTCATAACTTTGATCTTGGATTGAATCTTACAGTTCTCCATAATTTAAATAAAAACATACTATTGTATGAAGCTATCACATTGTTTTAACCACTTTTTATTTTTAACGCCGACCGGTTTTGGTACAACCGTTCCATCATCAGGACAAAATATATGCAAAATAGTATGTGCAGAATAGTATATATATACAAAATAGTATATATATATTCTAAATAGTATATATTTTGCCAAATTATGGAACAGTTGTTTCGAAACCGGTCGACGTTAAAAACAAAATTTGATTGCTTCATTCAAATAAAAACAGTTTAAAATTGTACCTTAACTTTTTTTGTCTAATAACAATTAACTAAACAAAAAAGTATTGTATCATTTATTATGTGAATTTTAAATAAAAATTTTAAACTTTAAATTATTTAATAAAAAAAAATCTCCTTTATAGTTGCCAAATTAAGGTGGTGGTTTCTGTGTTAATGTTTTCTAATTTCCCTAATTATTAAAAAAAGCGATTTTGTCCGGCCAAATTAAAAAGAAAAAAAAATATTATTTTAAGAATGTATCAATAGTAAAAATAACATTTTTTAAAATGACTTTGATATTATTTTTAAAAAAAAATTTAAAAAAGAAACGATTTAGGCACCTCACGTCCAATGGCATTGTTGACTGAAAGCTTCCTTCAACTTGTTGATCCAATCGGCCAGTGGCTGAGTTCGCATCACGTCTGGCTTCCACTCAGTCGTCGTGAGTTCAATTCCTCGGCTGGCTAAGTCCCCCATCGTAACATCTTTCGCTTACTGTGATGGTAGTAGGAGATTTTAAAATATCGTCAGGTTATTCGTAATCCGGGAACTTTTGTCTTTTTTTTAATTGTTTTACTTTTAAACGTTTTGAACAGCTCTGAAGTGAACATCATCATACCTGTCTTGATAATGGCTACTGCAAGGTTGTCTACTCAGAATGTGAGTTATTCAATCAAAATCAAACTTTAATGGATTCTGACATATTCTTTGATACATGCAGAACTTTTAAGAGAAAATTGAAAGCTGTTTTCATATAAAAATATTAAACAAACAAACTTCAACAAACAGTGTACACATTATGTACTTTTATTATTATTTCATTGTATGAGACTATTTTAAATTCTCATTATTTTATCCCTTTACATTCTTGTAAATATTATTGTAAAGTTTATTTACCTTCTGTTACTTCAGTTAGACATTGTGCACTCTTTGAATTTTTTTCCATGTAACACAATTCCTTGATTCCTTAACTTGTCTAAATATTATTTTAAAGGTTTATTTATCTATATCATATCAATCAGTGAGAAATAGCTGGGATGCAGGCTAGTTCTCCAGACATTGTATATTGTTTTGATATTACTGTCTGTGTCTGTATTTTCTCGTTAAATAAAAAAATATATATATATAAAAAATAAAACAATGGTTGTACTTCACCATTGTCACCATCTTACCCCAATAATGTTTGAAGTTTTGCTATTAACCAAGTCCTTTTGATCGGTGGTATGTGAATATAAAAAAGTATATCGAGGTGTAAATCAAGTCCTATCGACCAAACTAACTCTATTATATCCCTATCATAATATTTTTCACTATTAAATATATTGTGGATGCTATGGTTTATCTAACTGTAATCTACTTGAGTAGATCTACCAGAGTATATCTACCAGAGTATATCTACCAGAGTATGAGGTGATTTTTCACAAAAACGGCGCTATATAAATCGTCCAAGTATTATTATTATTATTATTATTATCTACCAGTGCGGTCATCACAATAGTGTGAAATATAATATTATATTTGAACATGTATGATGCCAATAATATTAAAGTTTGATGTAATCGAATAGTTTATTCAAACAAGTTGAACCGTACATTTCCGATAAGTTCTGCAAACTTTCGATACAGCGCTTCTGCGGTCCATGCAGATAACCGGATAAACCCGGGCACTGCGTTGAAACAACTTCATATTTAATCTAACTAAATCTCCTCATTTAGCCGCAGGGGTAGGCAGTTAGGATGGAACATCACACAACTTTGTCAAGGACTAATTACATACTCTGTCATGTATCATACGTGTAATAATTTGCAATAATATCTGTAGTCTGTACTACATTATGAATTCCTATAGATACGTGTACTATTATAGGTACTATATGATATACTTTGTTATATAGATACTGTATAATATGGGTACTATTTACACGGTGGCGTTCATTGCTTTTGCATATTTTATTTTATTTTTTATATTTATGTTTTTATTTTAATATTCCTATTTTACTTTTTTTTTCTACTATGTCTCATGTAATATGGCAGATTGGCTTTGCACTATCCACCCAGTCCTGGTGGATTAAAAACTTAAATAAATAAAATAAAAATTGCACTTTGACCAAGTACTGACTGTAGATTTTTAAGTGTTGATTATTATTGCTCATAACGCCATAATGTATTAAGGATAAGGCGCTCAAGGCAAATTACTAAAGTAAAATTTAAAATTTTCCAACCACAAATATTTTTTTAGGATAGAACAGTCAAAAATAAATATCTGAATAAATTCCTTTTATTTACACATCCAGAAAAAAAAAGATAGATATAACTTTTCAGCCTTTATGGACTGCATACCACTCCTATGTCCTATAATATGTACTATAGATACTATGAACCATAATTTGTTCTAAAGATACTATATTATGCACTCCGCTTTGTTCTATAGTTAATATGTACTATAAGTACTATGAACCATACTTTGTTCTATAGTTAATATGTACTATAAGTACTATGAACCATACTTTGTTCTACAGATACTATCTACTATAGGTACTATGTACTATAGATATTATATTATGCACTCTACTATGTTTTATAGATAATATGTACTATAGGTACTATGAATCATACTACGAACCATACTTTATTCTATAGGTACTATGTACTATACTCTGTTCTATAGATACTATATTATGCACTCTACTTTGTTCTACAGATAATATGTACTATAGGTACTATGAATCATACTACAAACCATACTTTATTCTATAGGTACTATGTACTATACTCTGTTCTATA